>CM057816.1:34633790-34856290 GCA_030067965.1 Latrodectus elegans
ATATATTGCATCATCAAACAATTTAAAAATGTTTTTATGTTAAAATCTCTCATCTAGCTTTGGGCTAAAGAAAAAAACGAGAATTCTAATTCCATTCATTTCGGTTCTTATGAATTAAGACGTAAAGACATTTTATCAAGACATCTCATCTAGTTTTGGATTAAAGAAGAAACGAGAATTCTAATTTCATTCATTTTGGTTCCAGTAAATTAAGGCATGAAGTCATTTTGTTAAGACATCTCTTCTACTTTTGCATTAAAGAAAAAACGAGAATTCCAATTTCATTCATTTCGGTTCTTGTGAATTAAGACGTAAAGACATTTTACTAAGACATCTCTTCTAGTTTTGGACTAAAAACAAAACAACAATTTTAATTTCCTTCATTTTGGTTTTAGTGAACTAAGGCGTAAAAACATTTTGTAAAGACATCTCTTCTCACTAAATAAAAAATGAATTCTAATTTCAGGCATTTTAGTTCCAATGAATTAAGACGTAAATTCCAAATTATTAAAATTGAAACCAAAAAATAGTTTAAAGTTTTATGTAACGAACAAAGCTAAATGCTCATTAATTTGGGTGATTATTCAAAAATTAAAGAAAATAGATGCTGGAGATTTTCTGGGAGACGAACATTTCACAAAATGTATGTGAATAAATAATTTCAAAAAAAAGAAATTAAAATTTTTAATTCAACAGAATGGAAACTAAAGTAAATAATTCTCTGAGATTTTGGACTCGAAGAAGTCAATGAATTCTAGGAGCAAGTTGGCTTGTTTGTCGCTCAATGGTCATGTTTTGCACACGATGGCTAATTAAACCGGGATCTACGGTTTAAAGTGGATTCTGAAGCACTACAAACATCCATGCCAGAGGTGGGATTCGAACCAGCGAACTGTTGAACCGAAGGGAAGAGCGCTAACCATTCGGCTGCCAGCTCGGCGGGAGCAAGTTGGCGTTACTAGCTTGATTTTCCTAATCTGAATTTTTGGAACAAATGGAATTCATTTATTCACAAAATTATCGCCAAGTGATTGATGAATTTGATGTTTCGATGCAGATGTTGATAAGCTTACTTGGAAGTCGTAAAGCAAACATATCCAAAGGAACTAATTGGTTATTTCCATTAGTCTTCATGATTATACAATTTATGATCGATGGATGTGCGCGACTAACGAGCTGTTCTAATGATTGGTTGACCTACCTTCGGCAGATAGGATTTTAGATATCAGTTTCTTCTTTATTTACTTGCAAAGTAAAAGTGACAAGAATTTTATTTGTTACAATGAATAATCTTATCAATCATTTAATATTTTCTTTTTCAGATTTCAGCATCGATTTCTATTCCTATAAGGATTTCGCTATTTTATGATCCTCATTTTTAGTTTTTGTTTCATACATCTTCCAAAACAACAATTATGTTTAAGCAATCGTGTTTTTTACGTTAATAATATTTAAAAATATTTGTATCTTCTTATATGTCTTTGAATCAATTTTTGTCAGCTTATTCATTCTGATAATCATTAAATTTCATGTTTTGTATTTTCATAAATATTTCTTTATGAATTTATTACACTTTACACTAGATTAAAAATCAAGATACAGTTTTAAAATTACGGAATTATCTGTTTTAAAATAAAAAGCTAAGTTTTATCATTTAAAGTGATTCATACTAGAAACTGATTATATGAAAACAAATTATCATTCAAAGGTATAAATACATTAAAACATATCATTTATTATAAATTAAGAACTAAATATAAAACCATTTGTATGGGTTGGTCTCTCTCGAGATTTAAAACAATTCAAAGGTATTAAATACATTAAAACATATCATTTATTATAAATTAAGAAATAAATATAAAACCATTTGTATGGGTTGGTCTCTCTCGAGATTTAAAACAGCAGTGTCGTTTAAATATCACTCAGACATATTCTCAGGAACTTGAAATTGAAATTGATGAGGAATTACACGTTAGTTTGAATGAAAGTAATCGGAAATGAGAAAGAATCTCATTATAAAGAAAAACAAAAAAATATTGTTACAAATTTATAAATAATTATTGTATGTGTCTTAAAATATCTCAGACAGATCGGAAGTACTCACATTTTGGATAAAAATTGCGGTATTTACACGTGTTATACGTTAAAAGCGGGCTTTCTAATGATTTGGTGACTTGGCGAGATTTTTAGCGACTTGGAGAGAAATAGATGCTTTTGGAAACATCCATCACCTAAGCTCTAGGACCAATATTTAGCGAGATAGCCTAGAAGCTTCCAGAACCTTGACGAAAGAAGTAAATTTCCCCGCCAAGTCAGGTATAAATACCGCAGCCCAACATAGTTAGGCAGGGTTTTGTATAGACAGTCAGTGGGTGAAGAAGATTAGTCGTGACTGCTAGTTTAGAGAAGCTGTTCTCTGCCTGAGGTATTTGAGATCTGCGATTGGAAGCTGTTACTTATTTTATCCGACGAATTGTAGCTGTATAATTGTGATTGTTACAGCTGGTATTTCTAGTAGAATTTTTACGAATAAAAGTCTTGTGTTCATCGAGTGGTTTCTTTCTTCAACTCTTAATCCCCACGAACCCCGAAGCTTGGTACAACTGGTGTCAGAAGTGGGGTTGAAGAGTTAATGCAGCGTGTCACAAGAAAAATAGATATGGATTTAATGAAAAGTCTTCTCGAAAAATTAACTGAGCAGATGGCTGAGATGAAAGCTGGACAAGAAGAGATGAAAGCTGGACAAGAGGAGATGAAAGCTGTACAAGAAGAGATGAAATCTAGACAAGAAGAGATGAAATCTGGACAAGAAGAGATGAAATATGGACAAGAAGAGATGAAAGCTGGACAAGAAGAGATTAAAACCGAGATGACGAAAGAGATAAAATCTGGACAGGAGGGGCTTAAAAGGAACTTAAAAAGGACACTGTAAGTGTTAAAGAAGAATTCGCCAACATCATTCAGGAGAAGATGAATGCAATGGAAGTTAAGGTAACTTCAGTTGAAACTAAGGTTTTGGAGATCGAAGAAAACGTTGAAGAAGCATTAGACAAAATGAATAAGGAGATTGAAAGCTTGAAGAAACAGATGTCAAACAGACATTAGGAACCCAATGTTGCAGTTATGCCTTCCCTGGCCACGATTAAACTCTCAACATTCGATGGAAAATCATCCTGGCAGGTATACAAGATCCAGTTTATGATGGTAGTGGAAGCTAATGGATAGAATCCCCGGGCCCAAGCTTTTCACCTGGCGGCTTCTTTAAGAGAAGACGCGGCCGATATCCTCGAGACGCTTCAGGAAGAACAAAGGCACGATTTCCAAGCCCTGTCGAGAGCGCTTGAGCTGCGGTTTGGAGAAAAGTGCAATAAAGAATATAGCAGATTACAGTTAAAATCCCGCTATCAGAAAGCGGGTGAATGTCTGCAAGAATTGGCTGCCGATATTCAGCGACTTTCCCATTTAGCATTTTCGGACAGCCCAGCTGAGACACGTCAAGATCTGGCTCTCCATCACTTCATCGATAGTGTGCGGTATCCGGAGATACAGAAAGCACTTAGACTCACCGATGTCAAAGATATCGGATCTGCTCTAGTCTACGCACTTAAGATAGAGGCTGCCCAGCAAGCCGCGCGTAAAGACCGGCACTCAATCAGAGTCGTCTCTGCTACTGATACAGACTTTGATCTAAGGAAACAAATAGAAGAGCTGCGGCGAAAACTCCGTAGCTTAGAGCTGAGTAAAGGTGGCAGAAACATGAAAATTCAGTGTTGGACTTGCGGTGCAGTCGGACACGTCCGAAGAGACTGCCCAAAACCAAAAGATGGTGGAAACGATCTTCCACCACAGCAGGGAATGATTCAACGAATCCAGGAGTTTGCAATACGTCATCGCAAAGGCACTCTTCATGGAAATGCTGAGGCTTTATCAAGGTAACCGGGTAATGGAAGCTGCCGATATTGTTCTAGAGTAGAGAAGAACTATCAATCAGTAAATCCTTCGGTACGCCAAGTTACTGTTTCACCACCATCGAAACCAGACCCATGGAGTGATGAAGGACTTAGAGAAGCCCAAAAAGAAGACCACGATATAAATCCAATTTTTGAATTAAAAGTACCTTCCAGTATGAGACCAAGTTGGCAGGACATCTCCACCTACAGTCCTGCTACTAAACAATATTGGGCTCTTTGAGACTCACTCCATATTAGAAATGGCGTGTTATACAGGAAATGGGAGTCCGATGATGGACGTAATTTCAAATGGCAGCTTGTTCTTCCAAAATCAAGAATTTCAGATATTTTGAAAGAATTGCACAGTAGCTCAACTGGAGGCCACTTCGGAGTAATGAAGACTCTACAGAAAGTTCGAGAACGCTTCTATTGGAGCAAAACTAGACAAGATGTAGAGAAATGGTGCCAATCTTGTGATGACTGTGCAGCACGTAAGGGACCAAAGAAACGTAGCCGAGGAAGGTTGCAGCGGTATAATGTAGGAGCACCATTTGAGCGGATAGCGTTGGACATTTTGGGTCCTTTACTACGATCTTCAAATGGCAACAAATACATCCTAGTTGTCATGGATTACTTTACTAAGTGGCCTGAAGCATTTTCAATCCCTGATCAAGAAGCGACTACAGTAGCTGAGGTTCTAGTGCAGCAATGGGTTTCCAGATTCGGCGCACCCTTACAAATTCATTCAGATCAAGAGACAAATTTCACCTCTGCTGTGTTTAAAGGAATGTGTCAAATTCTCGGAATAGACAAGACGCAGACCACGCCATTACACCCGCAATCGGACGGCATGGTAAAGAGGTTTAACCGTACCATCTTAAATAATCTCTCACTTACGGTTTCCAGAAATCAGCAAGATTGGGATTTAAAGCTACCGCTGTTTCTGCTTGCATATCGCAGTGCTGTCCATGAGACTACCGGATACACCCCATCACAAATGCTCTTCGATCGCAAACTTCGTCTCCTTGTGATCTTCAGTTTGGTCGTCCACCGGATACATCTTCATCACCAGAGGAATACCTTCGAGACCTTTAGGCACGTCTTGAAGATGTCCATAACTTTGCTCGAGACCGAATCAACCTGACGACCGAAAGAATGAAGACAAGGTATGACACAAGAGCGACAGGACATGAATTTCAGGAAGGTGATAAAGTTTGGTTGTGGAACCCGATTCGACGTAAAGGACTTTCTCCAAAGTTGCAAGCCAACTGGGAAGGTCCCTACACAGTCCTCAAAAGACTGAATGACGTCGGGGTTCGTATAAGGAAATCATCTTCTTCCAAACCAAAGGTAGTACATTATGATAGATTAGCTCCTTATCGTAATGTAAAGTAAAAATTAGTATACCATAGTCTCTTTGTAAATAGTATAGATAATTTTAATATTTTCAATTTTTCTGTATTTGGATTTTTAATTGTTTGTGTATGTAATGTGTTCTGTATCCTCTGAAAATGTAAATTCTTTTATATTAAATTTGGCCTCCTATCAGGGGATTGTACTGCCCGGGACGTGCAGTCCTTGAGAGGGGGGCAATGTTAGAAATTTATAAATAATTATTGTATGTGTCTTAAAATATCTCAGACAGATCGGAAATACTCACATTTTGGACAAAAATTGCGGTATTTAGACGTGTTATACGTTAAAAGCGGGCTTTCTAATAATTTGGTGACTTGGCGATGTTTTGGCGAGAAAACTTGGCAACTTGGCGAGAAATAGATACTTTTGGAAACATCCATCACCTAAGCTCTAGGATCAATATTTAGCGAGATAGCCTAGAAGCTTCCAGAAAATTGACGAAATTAGTAGATTTCCCCGCCAAGTCAGGTATAAATACCGCAGCCCAACATAGTTGCAGTTTGTATAGACAGCAGGGTTTTGTATAGACAGTCAGTGAGTGAAGACGATTAGTCGTGACTGCTAGTTTAGTGAAGCTGTTCTCTGCCTGAGGTATTTGAGACCTGCGATTGGAAGCTGTTACTTATTGTATCCGACGAATTGTAGCTGTATAATTGTGATTATTACAGCTGGTATTTCTAGTGGAATTTTTACGAATTAAAGTCTTGTGGTCATCGAGTAGTTGCTTTCTTCAACTCTCAATCCAATCGAACCTGAAGCTCGGTACAATATTATACTCTTTTTTTTCACTCGCATATTCTGATTTTAAATTCAGCACTAACGTGCTGAATTTCTTGTAATTTAGCCAAGTTAAACTGTCCTAAGTGTTGAAATTCCTACTTATCAATTAAATACTTAAAATTTGAGTGCATTATATATTTATTTATATTCCTGCTTTTATCTTGTGATTTAGTTAACTGCTAATTTACAAGGAAATATAAAAATTAATAGATATTAAGTGTGGCATCTATTTTATTTTTATCTTTTAAAATATTTAAAAGCTCTTATGATTTATAAAAATGTTTTATCAATTATAAATATAAAATTAACAGAGTGTAATTTTTATATTCAATTAAGTAAAATCATAATTTAATTATAGGAATAATATTATTAAATAAACTATTATAAACCATAGTTATTTATTTTTTAAACTAAATATTGTTTTATATAAAATTTTATTAAAATGTAATTATTGAAAAATAATTAAATATATTTAAGTTCTGAATATATTTAATTATTTTTCAGTTTGCCATTTTCATTGTCCTGACTTATTATATTAATATGTTTTAAGCTATATTGTTACTGTTATGCACTATCAAACTAATGTATTGTTTAATACTTTATTTTTTATTATATTTAAGCATACAGTTAGCAATTCTCTTTCCCTTTGTGGTTATATATTTATTTCTAATAATATGTTTCTAATAATAATATCTTCTCCAATAATATATTTGATTTGTCACTGAAATTATTTTATATAATATGCTAAAAGTAAAAAATTATCATTCTTAAAGTTATATATACATAACTTTTTTAGCATATTACATAACATAATAGAATTCTTCTATCTACTAATTTTCATGACTCGGCGGTCATGCTATGCTTAATAGTGAATAGAACAGGAGATGATAATGCAAGTTTGGATTTCGTTATAAGCGCTATGTTTGTCTCTGATATTATCTTTTTAGGTTTACAATTAGCAAAGAACTAATACTCAAAATCATATCATGACAAATACCATACATAACAGTTATTTATCTTTTCAGACCTTCAAATAAGTTTAAATAAGTCTCGGCCTGTTTCTGACAGCTTCTCTCCCCATGCTCGAATTTCCCTTGCTAAGCTTGTCTTGTCAAGTTTTGTACATTATCATGACTTCTAAGGCTTATTTTTTTTAAACATCGGCAAAACGTGGCATATTTCAGTGAAAGCTGCTGAAACAATTCGTCGATTCTTTAAAATCTGTGACATCAGACATTTTTTTATTTTCGAAAAAAGTACACAATTTCACTGGTGCTGCCATTTATTATCAACTTTTATTTTATTACATACAATGCTCTCTTGATCTGTTTTAGCTAGAGTTATATTCAAATATCTACGAAGCTCAATGTTAGTGTGTTATGTGTTTTAGTTGAGAAATTTTATATTACATTTCAATAGTTAAATAAATTAATTTTCGTTGAATTACTTATTTATTACAATCTGTAAATTTATGATTAGGCTCTTATTTTCCTTTTTCATTGTAACCAAACTTTCTCTAGACGACTGAAATATCAGCGCATTCTTTAGATAAGTTTCAGTTCTTTAAGCAATATTTTAGTTTATTCAATATTTTATATTTTATATATTCAATATTTATTATTTTCAATATTTTGTATATTCAATACTTTAGCAATATTTTAGTATATTCAATATTTTATTGGTTACAATCAATATGAGTAGACTCTTCAAAGACTTCCTCCTACATGACTTTCACTTATATTCTAAAGATCGATAATTCTAATTCTAAGTAATCAATCAGATAAAGTTTTCATCAAATTATCTTAACCTTCTTGATTTGATACTCAATGGTAAACTCCGTAAATACATGTAGATTATGTTGCAAAATATTGAATTAATTAATGTATATATACATAAGTGTGTGTTTGTGTTGTGGGTTTGTTTGTTTAAAAAGATTAAGAAAATCTTAAAAGTACATCGGGATAACAATTCAACTAATGTAAGTGATAAGAAAGTTATTGTGTTATTAAATTTGCAGAAGATTTAAAATATTATGTGGTTTCCTTAATTAGTTAAGATTGTTAAGTATGTTTTTTCATGGATACGATCAAATTATTAGTTAATGTCATTTTGTTTCTCTCTAGAAAAAATGTTTCCTACTTTTGGACAATAAATGAAGGCCTCAGTCTTGTAACAATACGTCCAAAAAATGATTATTCTAGTAACATACGTTCTCTCATGTCCTAAATATGGTGAAAAATGTGTCGAACATTCCTTACGGTATTTAGAACATGAGAACATTCTGGACAAGCCTACACTGTATCATTTCAATTTGAAGCTTATTTTTCACAAGACAGATGAATCGGGTAGGATTTTTTTCATGGATACGATCAACTTATTAGTTATTGAGTGTCATTTTGTTTCTGTCTAAGAAAAATGTTTCCTCCTTGGACAATAAATGAAGGCCTCAGTCTTGTAACAATACGTCCAAAAAATGATTATTCTAGTAACATACGTTCTCTCATGTCCTAAATATGGGGAAAAATGTGTCGAACATTCTTTACGGTATTTAGAACATGAGAACATTCTGGACAATCCTACACTGTATCATTTCAATTTGAAGCTTATTTTTCACAAGACAGATGCATCAGGTAGGATTTTTTTCATGGATACGATCAAATTATTAGTTATTGAGTGTCATTTTGTTTCTGTCTAAGAAAAATGTTTCCTACTTTTGGACAATAAATGATGGCCTTGGTCTTGTATTAGTACGTCCAAGAAATGATTAGTCTAGTAACATACGTTCTCTCTTGTTCTAAATATGGTAGAAAATATGTCGAACATTCTTTACGATATTTAGTACATGAGAAATATGAGATATTTAGTACATCCAAAATCAAGAATTTCAGATATTTTGAAAGAATTGCACAGTAGCTCAACTGGAGGCCACTTCGGAGTAATGAAGACTCTACAGAAAGTTCGAGAACGCTTCTATTGGAGCAAAACTAGACAAGATGTAGAGAAATGGTGCCAATCTTGTGATGACTGTGCAGCACGTAAGGGACCAAAGAAACGTAGCCGAGGAAGGTTGCAGCGGTATAATGTAGGAGCACCATTTGAGCGGATAGCGTTGGACATTTTGGGTCCTTTACTACGATCTTCAAATGGCAACAAATACATCCTAGTTGTCATGGATTACTTTACTAAGTGGCCTGAAGCATTTTCAATCCCTGATCAAGAAGCGACTACAGTAGCTGAGGTTCTAGTGCAGCAATGGGTTTCCAGATTCGGCGCACCCTTACAAATTCATTCAGATCAAGAGACAAATTTCACCTCTGCTGTGTTTAAAGGAATGTGTCAAATTCTCGGAATAGACAAGACGCAGACCACGCCATTACACCCGCAATCGGACGGCATGGTAAAGAGGTTTAACCGTACCATCTTAAATAATCTCTCACTTACGGTTTCCAGAAATCAGCAAGATTGGGATTTAAAGCTACCGCTGTTTCTGCTTGCATATCGCAGTGCTGTCCATGAGACTACCGGATACACCCCATCACAAATGCTCTTCGATCGCAAACTTCGTCTCCCTTGTGATCTTCAGTTTGGTCGTCCACCGGATACATCTTCATCACCAGAGGAATACCTTCGAGACCTTTAGGCACGTCTTGAAGATGTCCATAACTTTGCTCGAGACCGAATCAACCTGACGACCGAAAGAATGAAGACAAGGTATGACACAAGAGCGACAGGACATGAATTTCAGGAAGGTGATAAAGTTTGGTTGTGGAACCCGATTCGACGTAAAGGACTTTCTCCAAAGTTGCAAGCCAACTGGGACGGTCCCTACACAGTCCTAAAAAGACTGAATGACGTCGTGGTTCGTATAAGGAAATCATCTTCTTCAAAACCAAAGGTAGTACATTATGATAGATTAGCTCCTTATCGTAATGTAAAGTAAAAAATTAGTATACCCTAGTCTCTTTTGTAAATAGTATAATTTTAATATTTTCTATTTTTCTGTATTTGTATTTTTAATTTTTTGTGTATGTAATGTGTTCTGTATCCTCTTAAAATGTAAATTCTTTAATATTAAATTTGGCCTCCTATCAGGGGATTGTACTGCCCGGGACGTGCAGTCCTTGAGAGGGGGGCAATGTTACAAATTTATAAATAATTATTGTATGTGTCTTAAAATATCTCAGACAGATCGGAAATACTCACATTTTGGGCAAAAATTGTGGTATTTAGACGTGTTATACGTTAAAAGCAGGCTTTCTAATGATTTGGTGCCTTGGCGATGTTTTGGCGAGAAAACTTGGCGACTTGGCGAGAAATAGATACTTCTGAAACATCCATCACCTAAGCTCTAGGACCAATATTTAGAGAGATAGCCTAGAAGCTTCCAGAACCTTGACGAAAGAAGTAAATTTCCCCGCCAAGTCAGGTATAAATACCGCAGCCCAACATAGTTAGGCAGGGTTTTGTATAGACAGTCAGTGAGTGAAGACGATTAGTCGTGACTGCTAGTTTAGAGAAGCTGTTCTCTGCCTGAGGTATTTGAGATCTGCGATTGGAAGCTGTTACTTATTGTATCCGACGAATTGTAGCTGTATAATTGTAATTATTACAGCTGGTATTTTTAGTGGAATTTTTACGAATAAAGTCTTGTGTTCATCGAGTGGTTGCTTTCTTCAACTCTCAATCCAATCGAACCTGAAGCTCGGTACAATATTATACTCTTTTTTTTCACTCTCATATTCTGTTTTTAAATTCAGCACTCACTTGCTGAATTTCTTGTAATTTAGCCAAGTTAAACTGTCCTAAATGTTGAAATTCCTACTTATCAATTAAAAACTTAAAATTTGAGTGCATTATATATTTATTTATATTCCTGCTTTTATCTTGTGATTTAGTTAACTGCTAATTTACAAGGAAATATAAAAATTAATAGATATTAAGTGTGGCATCTGTTTTATTTTTATCTTTTAAAGTATTTAAAAGCTCTTATGGTTTATAAAAATGTTTTATCAATTATAAATATAAAATTAACAGAGTGTAATTTTTATATTCAACTAAGTAAAATCATAGTTTAATTATAGGAATAATATTATTAAATAAACTATTATAAACCATAGTTATTTATTTTTTAAACTAAATATTGTTTTATATAAAATTTTATTAAAATGTAATTATTGAAAAATAATGAAATATATTTAAGTTCTGAATATATTTAATTATTTTTCAGTTTGCCATTTTCATTTTCCTGACTTATTATATTAATATGTTTTAAGATATATTGTTACTGTTATGCACTATCAAACTTATGTATTGTTTAATACTTTATTTTTTATTATATTTAAGCATACAGTTAATAATTCTCTTTGCCTTTGTGGTTATACATTTATTTGTGATAATATGTATTTCTAATAATAATATCTTCTCCAATAATATATTTGATTTGTCACTGAAATTATTTTTATATAATATGCTAAAAGTAAAAATTATCATTCTTAAAGTTATATATACATAACTTTTAGCATATTACATAACATAATAGGATTCTTCTATCTACTAATTTTCCATGACTCGGCGGTCATGCTATGCTTAATAGTGAATAGAACAGGAGATGATAATGCAAGTTTAGATTTCGTTATAAGCACTATGTTTGTCTCTGATATTATCTTTTTAGGTTTACAATTAGCAAAGAACTAATAGTCAAAATCATATCATGACAAATCCATACATAACAGTTATTTATCTTTTCAGACCTTCAAATAAGTTTAAATAAGTCTCGGCCTGTTTCTGACAGCTTCTCACCCCATGCTCGAATTTCCCTTGCTAAGCTTGTCTTGTCAAGCTTTGTACATTATCATGACTTCTAAGGCTTATTTTTAAACATCGGCAAAACGTGGCATATTTCATTAAAAGCTGCTGAAACAATTCGTCGCTTCTTTAAAATCTGTGAAATCAGACATTTTTTATTTTTGAGAAAAGTACACAATTTCACTGGTGCTGCCATTTATAATCAACTTTCATTTTATTACTTATAATGCTCTCTTGATCTGTTTTAGCTAGAGTTATATTCAAATATTTACGAAGCTCAATGTTAGTGTGTTATGTGTTTTAGTTGAGAAATTTTATATTACATTTCAATAGTTAAATAAATTAATTTTCGTTGAATTACTTATTTATTACAATCTGTAAATTTATGATTAGGCTCTTATTTTCCTTTTTCATTGTAACCAAACTTTCTCTAGACGACTGAAATATCAGCGCATTCTTTAGATAAGTTTCAGTTCTTTAAGCAATATTTTAGTATATTCAATATTTTATATTTTATATATTCAATATTTATTATTTTCAATATTTTGTATATTCAATACTTTAGCAATATTTTAGTATATTCAATATTTTATTGGTTACAATCAATATGAGTAGACTCTTCAAAGACTTCCTCCTACGCTGACTTTCACTTATATTCTAAAGATCGATAATTCTAATTCTAAGTAATCAATCAGATAAAGTTTTCATCAAATTATCTTAACCTTCTTGATTTGATACTCAATGGTAAACTCCGTAAATACATGTAGATTATGTTGCAAAATATTGAATTAATTAATGTATATATACATAAGTGTGTGTTTGTGTTGTGGGTTTGTTTGTTTAAAAAGATTAAGAAAATCTTAAAAGTACATCGGGATAACAATTCAACTAATGTAAGTGATAAGAAAGTTATTGTGTTATTAAATTTGCAGAAGATTTAAAATATTATGTGGTTTCCTTAATTAGTTAAGATTGTTAAGTATGTTTTTTCATGGATACGATCAAATTATTAGTTAATGTCATTTTGTTTCTCTCTAGAAAAAATGTTTCCTACTTTTGGACAATAAATGAAGGCCTCAGTCTTGTAACAATACGTCCAAAAAATGATTATTCTAGTAACATACGTTCTCTCATGTCCTAAATATGGTGAAAAATGTGTCGAACATTCCTTACGGTATTTAGAACATGAGAACATTCTGGACAAGCCTACACTGTATCATTTCAATTTGAAGCTTATTTTTCACAAGACAGATGAATCGGGTAGGATTTTTTTCATGGATACGATCAACTTATTAGTTATTGAGTGTCATTTTGTTTCTGTCTAAGAAAAATGTTTCCTCCTTGGACAATAAATGAAGGCCTCAGTCTTGTAACAATACGTCCAAAAAATGATTATTCTAGTAACATACGTTCTCTCATGTCCTAAATATGGGGAAAAATGTGTCGAACATTCTTTACGGTATTTAGAACATGAGAACATTCTGGACAATCCTACACTGTATCATTTCAATTTGAAGCTTATTTTTCACAAGACAGATGCATCAGGTAGGATTTTTTTCATGGATACGATCAAATTATTAGTTATTGAGTGTCATTTTGTTTCTGTCTAAGAAAAATGTTTCCTACTTTTGGACAATAAATGATGGCCTTGGTCTTGTATTAGTACGTCCAAGAAATGATTAGTCTAGTAACATACGTTCTCTCTTGTTCTAAATATGGTAGAAAATATGTCGAACATTCTTTACGATATTTAGTACATGAGAAATATGAGATATTTAGTACATCCAAAATCAAGAATTTCAGATATTTTGAAAGAATTGCACAGTAGCTCAACTGGAGGCCACTTCGGAGTAATGAAGACTCTACAGAAAGTTCGAGAACGCTTCTATTGGAGCAAAACTAGACAAGATGTAGAGAAATGGTGCCAATCTTGTGATGACTGTGCAGCACGTAAGGGACCAAAGAAACGTAGCCGAGGAAGGTTGCAGCGGTATAATGTAGGAGCACCATTTGAGCGGATAGCGTTGGACATTTTGGGTCCTTTACTACGATCTTCAAATGGCAACAAATACATCCTAGTTGTCATGGATTACTTTACTAAGTGGCCTGAAGCATTTTCAATCCCTGATCAAGAAGCGACTACAGTAGCTGAGGTTCTAGTGCAGCAATGGGTTTCCAGATTCGGCGCACCCTTACAAATTCATTCAGATCAAGAGACAAATTTCACCTCTGCTGTGTTTAAAGGAATGTGTCAAATTCTCGGAATAGACAAGACGCAGACCACGCCATTACACCCGCAATCGGACGGCATGGTAAAGAGGTTTAACCGTACCATCTTAAATAATCTCTCACTTACGGTTTCCAGAAATCAGCAAGATTGGGATTTAAAGCTACCGCTGTTTCTGCTTGCATATCGCAGTGCTGTCCATGAGACTACCGGATACACCCCATCACAAATGCTCTTCGATCGCAAACTTCGTCTCCCTTGTGATCTTCAGTTTGGTCGTCCACCGGATACATCTTCATCACCAGAGGAATACCTTCGAGACCTTTAGGCACGTCTTGAAGATGTCCATAACTTTGCTCGAGACCGAATCAACCTGACGACCGAAAGAATGAAGACAAGGTATGACACAAGAGCGACAGGACATGAATTTCAGGAAGGTGATAAAGTTTGGTTGTGGAACCCGATTCGACGTAAAGGACTTTCTCCAAAGTTGCAAGCCAACTGGGACGGTCCCTACACAGTCCTAAAAAGACTGAATGACGTCGTGGTTCGTATAAGGAAATCATCTTCTTCAAAACCAAAGGTAGTACATTATGATAGATTAGCTCCTTATCGTAATGTAAAGTAAAAATTAGTATACCCTAGTCTCTTTGTAAATAGTATAATTTTAATATTTTCTATTTTTCTGTATTTGTATTTTTAATTTTTTGTGTATGTAATGTGTTCTGTATCCTCTTAAAATGTAAATTCTTTAATATTAAATTTGGCCTCCTATCAGGGGATTGTACTGCCCGGGACGTGCAGTCCTTGAGAGGGGGGCAATGTTACAAATTTATAAATAATTATTGTATGTGTCTTAAAATATCTCAGACAGATCGGAAATACTCACATTTTGGGCAAAAATTGTGGTATTTAGACGTGTTATACGTTAAAAGCAGGCTTTCTAATGATTTGGTGCCTTGGCGATGTTTTGGCGAGAAAACTTGGCGACTTGGCGAGAAATAGATACTTCTGGAAACATCCATCACCTAAGCTCTAGGACCAATATTTAGAGAGATAGCCTAGAAGCTTCCAGAACCTTGACGAAAGAAGTAAATTTCCCCGCCAAGTCAGGTATAATACCGCAGCCCAACATAGTTAGGCAGGGTTTTGTATAGACAGTCAGTGAGTGAAGACGATTAGTCGTGACTGCTAGTTTAGAGAAGCTGTTCTCTGCCTGAGGTATTTGAGATCTGCGATTGGAAGCTGTTACTTATTGTATCCGACGAATTGTAGCTGTATAATTGTAATTATTACAGCTGGTATTTTTAGTGGAATTTTTACGAATAAAAGTCTTGTGTTCATCGAGTGGTTGCTTTCTTCAACTCTCAATCCAATCGAACCTGAAGCTCGGTACAATATTATACTCTTTTTTTTCACTCTCATATTCTGTTTTTAAATTCAGCACTCACTTGCTGAATTTCTTGTAATTTAGCCAAGTTAAACTGTCCTAAATGTTGAAATTCCTACTTATCAATTAAAACTTAAAATTTGAGTGCATTATATATTTATTTATATTCCTGCTTTTATCTTGTGATTTAGTTAACTGCTAATTTACAAGGAAATATAAAAATTAATAGATATTAAGTGTGGCATCTGTTTTATTTTTATCTTTTAAAGTATTTAAAAGCTCTTATGGTTTATAAAAATGTTTTATCAATTATAAATATAAAATTAACAGAGTGTAATTTTTATATTCAACTAAGTAAAATCATAGTTTAATTATAGGAATAATATTATTAAATAAACTATTATAAACCATAGTTATTTATTTTTTAAACTAAATATTGTTTTATATAAAATTTTATTAAAATGTAATTATTGAAAAATAATGAAATATATTTAAGTTCTGAATATATTTAATTATTTTTCAGTTTGCCATTTTCATTTTCCTGACTTATTATATTAATATGTTTTAAGATATATTGTTACTGTTATGCACTATCAAACTTATGTATTGTTTAATACTTTATTTTTTATTATATTTAAGCATACAGTTAATAATTCTCTTTGCCTTTGTGGTTATACATTTATTTGTGATAATATGTATTTCTAATAATAATATCTTCTCCAATAATATATTTGATTTGTCACTGAAATTATTTTATATAATATGCTAAAAGTAAAAAATTATCATTCTTAAAGTTATATATACATAACTTTAAGCATATTACATAACATAATAGGATTCTTCTATCTACTAATTTTCCATGACTCGGCGGTCATGCTATGCTTAATAGTGAATAGAACAGGAGATGATAATGCAAGTTTAGATTTCGTTATAAGCACTATGTTTGTCTCTGATATTATCTTTTTAGGTTTACAATTAGCAAAGAACTAATAGTCAAAATCATATCATGACAAATCCATACATAACAGTTATTTATCTTTTCAGACCTTCAAATAAGTTTAAATAAGTCTCGGCCTGTTTCTGACAGCTTCTCACCCCATGCTCGAATTTCCCTTGCTAAGCTTGTCTTGTCAAGCTTTGTACATTATCATGACTTCTAAGGCTTATTTTTTTAAACATCGGCAAAACGTGGCATATTTCATTAAAAGCTGCTGAAACAATTCGTCGCTTCTTTAAAATCTGTGAAATCAGACATTTTTATTTTTGAGAAAAGTACACAATTTCTCTGGTGCTGCCATTTATAATCAACTTTCATTTTATTACTTATAATGCTCTCTTGATCTGTTTTAGCTAGAGTTATATTCAAATATCTACGAAGCTCAATGTTAGTGTGTTATGTGTTTTAGTTGAGAAATTTTATATTACATTTCAATAGTTAAATAAATTAATTTTCGTTGAATTACTTATTTATTACAATCCTGTAAATTTATGATTAGGCTCTTATTTTCCTTTTTCATTGTAACCAAACTTTCTCTAGACGACTGAAATATCAGCGCATTCTTTAGATAAGTTTCAGTTCTTTAAGCAATATTTTAGTATATTCAATATTTTATATTTTATTTATATATTCAATATTTATTATTTTCAATATTTTGTATATTCAATACTTTAGCAATATTTTAGTATATTCAATATTTTATTGGTTACAATCAATATGAGTAGACTCTTCAAAGACTTCCTCCTACGCTGACTTTCACTTATATTCTAAAGATCGATAATTCTAATTCTAAGTAATCAATCAGATAAAGTTTTCATCAAATTATCTTAACCTTCTTGATTTGATACTCAATGGTAAACTCCGTAAATACATGTAGATTATGTTGCAAAATATTGAATTAATTAATGTATATATACATAAGTGTGTGTTTGTGTTGTGGGTTTGTTTGTTTAAAAAGATTAAGAAAATCTTAAAAGTACATCGGGATAACAATTCAACTAATGTAAGTGATAAGAAAGTTATTGTGTTATTAAATTTGCAGAAGATTTAAAATATTATGTGGTTTCCTTAATTAGTTAAGATTGTTAAGTATGTTTTTCATGGATACGATCAAATTATTAGTTAATGTCATTTTGTTTCTCTCTAGAAAAAATGTTTCCCTACTTTTGGACAATAAATGAAGGCCTCAGTCTTGTAACAATACGTCCAAAATGATTATTCTAGTAACATACGTTCTCTCATGTCCTAAATATGGTGAAAAATGTGTAGAACATTCCTTACGGTATTTAGAACATGAGAACATTCTGGACAAGCCTACACTGTATCATTTAAATTTGAAGCTTATTTTTAACATGACAGATGAATCAGGTAGGATTTTTCATGGATACGATCAACTTATTAGTTATTGAGTGTCATTTTGTTTCTGTCTAAGAAAAATGTTTCCTCCTTGGACAATAAATGAAGGCCTCAGTCTTGTAACAATACGTCCAAAAAATGATTATTCTAGTAACATACGTTCTCTCATGTCCTAAATATGGGGAAAAATGTGTCGAACATTCTTTACGGTATTTAGAACATGAGAACATTCTGGACAATCCTACACTGTATCATTTCAATTTGAAGCTTATTTTTCACAAGACAGATGCATCAGGTAGGATTTTTTCATGGATACGATCAAATTATTAGTTATTGAGTGTCATTTTGTTTCTGTCTAAGAAAAATGTTTCCCTACTTTTGGACAATAAATGATGGCCTTGGTCTTGTATCAATACGTCCAAGAAATGATTAGTCTAGTAACATACGTTCTCTCTTGTTCTAAATATGGTAGAAAATATGTCGAACATTCTTTACGATATTTAGTACATGAGAAATATGAGATATTTAGTACATCCAAAATCAAGAATTTCAGATATTTTGAAAGAATTGCACAGTAGCTCAACTGGAGGCCACTTTCGGAGTAATGAAGACTCTACAGAAAGTTCGAGAACGCTTCTATTGGAGCAAAACTAGACAAGATGTAGAGAAATGGTGCCAATCTTGTGATGACTGTGCAGCACGTAAGGGACCAAAGAAACGTAGCCGAGGAAGGTTGCAGCGGTATAATGTAGGAGCACCATTTGAGCGGATAGCGTTGGACATTTTGGGTCCTTTACTACGATCTTCAAATGGCAACAAATACATCCTAGTTGTCATGGATTACTTTACTAAGTGGCCTGAAGCATTTTCAATCCCTGATCAAGAAGCGACTACAGTAGCTGAGGTTCTAGTGCAGCAATGGGTTTCCAGATTCGGCGCACCCTTACAAATTCATTCAGATCAAGAGACAAATTTCACCTCTGCTGTGTTTAAAGGAATGTGTCAAATTCTCGGAATAGACAAGACGCAGACCACGCCATTACACCCGCAATCGGACGGCATGGTAAAGAGGTTTAACCGTACCATCTTAAATAATCTCTCACTTACGGTTTCCAGAAATCAGCAAGATTGGGATTTAAAGCTACCGCTGTTTCTGCTTGCATATCGCAGTGCTGTCCATGAGACTACCGGATACACCCCATCACAAATGCTCTTCGATCGCAAACTTCGTCTCCCTTGTGATCTTCAGTTTGGTCGTCCACCGGATACATCTTCATCACCAGAGGAATACCTTCGAGACCTTTAGGCACGTCTTGAAGATGTCCATAACTTTGCTCGAGACCGAATCAACCTGACGACCGAAAGAATGAAGACAAGGTATGACACAAGAGCGACAGGACATGAATTTCAGGAAGGTGATAAAGTTTGGTTGTGGAACCCGATTCGACGTAAAGGACTTTCTCCAAAGTTGCAAGCCAACTGGGACGGTCCCTACACAGTCCTAAAAAGACTGAATGACGTCGTGGTTCGTATAAGGAAATCATCTTCTTCAAAACCAAAGGTAGTACATTATGATAGATTAGCTCCTTATCGTAATGTAAAGTAAAAATTAGTATACCCTAGTCTCTTTGTAAATAGTATAATTTTAATATTTTCTATTTTTCTGTATTTGTATTTTTAATTTTTTGTGTATGTAATGTGTTCTGTATCCTCTTAAAATGTAAATTCTTTAATATTAAATTTGGCCTCCTATCAGGGGATTGTACTGCCCGGGACGTGCAGTCCTTGAGAGGGGGGCAATGTTACAAATTTATAAATAATTATTGTATGTGTCTTAAAATATCTCAGACAGATCGGAAATACTCACATTTTGGGCAAAAATTGTGGTATTTAGACGTGTTATACGTTAAAAGCAGGCTTTCTAATGATTTGGTGCCTTGGCGATGTTTTGGCGAAAACTTGGCGACTTGGCGAGAAATAGATACTTCTGGAAACATCCATCACCTAAGCTCTAGGACCAATATTTAGAGAGATAGCCTAGAAGCTTCCAGAACCTTGACAGAAAGAAGTAAATTTCCCCGCCAAGTCAGGTATAAATACCGCAGCCCAACATAGTTAGGCAGGGTTTTGTATAGACAGTCAGTGAGTGAAGACGATTAGTCGTGACTGCTAGTTTAGAGAAGCTGTTCTCTGCCTGAGGTATTTGAGATCTGCGATTGGAAGCTGTTACTTATTGTATCCGACGAATTGTAGCTGTATAATTGTAATTATTACAGCTGGTATTTTTAGTGGAATTTTTACGAATAAAAGTCTTGTGTTCATCGAGTGGTTGCTTTCTTCAACTCTCAATCCAATCGAACCTGAAGCTCGGTACAATATTATACTCTTTTTTTTCACTCTCATATTCTGTTTTTAAATTCAGCACTCACTTGCTGAATTTCTTGTAATTTAGCCAAGTTAAACTGTCCTAAATGTTGAAATTCCTACTTATCAATTAAAAACTTAAAATTTGAGTGCATTATATATTTATTTATATTCCTGCTTTTATCTTGTGATTTAGTTAACTGCTAATTTACAAGGAAATATAAAAATTAATAGATATTAAGTGTGGCATCTATTTTATTTTTATCTTTTAAAATATTTAAAAGCTCTTATGATTTATAAAAATGTTTTATCAATTATAAATATAAAATTAACAGAGTGTAATTTTTATATTCAACTAAGTAAAATCATAGTTTAATTATAGGAATAATATTATTAAATAAACTATTATAAACCATAGTTATTTATTTTTTAAACTAAATATTGTTTTATATAAAATTTTATTAAAATGTAATTATTGAAAAATAATGAAATATATTTAAGTTCTGAATATATTTAATTATTTTTCAGTTTACCATTTTCATTTTCCTGACTTATTATATTAATATGTTTTAAGATATATTGTTACTGTTATGCACTATCAAACTTATGTATTGTTTAATACTTTATTTTTATTATATTTAAGCATACAGTTAATAATTCTCTTTGCCTTTGTGGTTATACATTTATTTGTGATAATATGTATTTCTAATAATAATATCTTCTCCAATAATATATTTGATTTGTCACTGAAATTATTTTATATAATATGCTAAAAGTAAAAAATTATCATTCTTAAAGTTATATATACATAACTTTTAGCATATTACATAACATAATAGGATTCTTCTATCTACTAATTTTCCATGACTCGGCGGTCATGCTATGCTTAATAGTGAATAGAACAGGAGATGATAATGCAAGTTTAGATTTCGTTATAAGCACTATGTTTGTCTCTGATATTATCTTTTTAGGTTTACAATTAGCAAAGAACTAATAGTCAAAATCATATCATGACAAATCCATACATAACAGTTATTTATCTTTTCAGACCTTCAAATAAGTTTAAATAAGTCTCGGCCTGTTTCTGACAGCTTCTCACCCCATGCTCGAATTTCCCTTGCTAAGCTTGTCTTGTCAAGCTTTGTACATTATCATGACTTCTAAGGCTTATTTTTTTAAACATCGGCAAAACGTGGCATATTTCATTAAAAGCTGCTGAAACAATTCGTCGCTTCTTTAAAATCTGTGAAATCAGACATTTTTTATTTTTGAGAAAAGTACACAATTTCACTGGTGCTGCCATTTATAATCAACTTTCATTTTATTACTTATAATGCTCTCTTGATCTGTTTTAGCTAGAGTTATATTCAAATATCTACGAAGCTCAATGTTAGTGTGTTATGTGTTTTAGTTGAGAAATTTTATATTACATTTCAATAGTTAAATAAATTAATTTTCGTTGAATTACTTATTTATTACAATCTGTAAATTTATGATTAGGCTCTTATTTTCCTTTTTCATTGTAACCAAACTTTCTCTAGACGACTGAAATATCAGCGCATTCTTTAGATAAGTTTCAGTTCTTTAAGCAATATTTTAGTATATTCAATATTTTATATTTTATATATTCAATATTTATTATTTTCAATATTTTGTATATTCAATACTTTAGCAATATTTTAGTATATTCAATATTTTATTGGTTACAATCAATATGAGTAGACTCTTCAAAGACTTCCTCCTACGCTGACTTTCACTTATATTCTAAAGATCGATAATTCTAATTCTAAGTAATCAATCAGATAAAGTTTTCATCAAATTATCTTAACCTTCTTGATTTGATACTCAATGGTAAACTCCGTAAATACATGTAGATTATGTTGCAAAATATTGAATTAATTAATGTATATATACATAAGTGTGTGTTTGTGTTGTGTGTTTGTTTGTTTAAAAGATTAAGAAAATCTTAAAAGTACATCAGGATAACAATTCAACTAATGTAAGTGATAAGAAAGTTATTGTGTTATTAAATTTGCAGAAGATTTAAAATATTATGTGGTTTCCTTAATTAGTTAAGATTGTTAAGTATGTTTTTTCATGGATACGATCAAATTATTAGTTAATGTCATTTTGTTTCTCTCTAGAAAAATGTTTCCTACTTTTGGACAATAAATGAAGGCCTCAGTCTTGTAACAATACGTCCAAAAATGATTATTCTAGTAACATACGTTCTCTCATGTCCTAAATATGGTGAAAAATGTGTCGAACATTCCTTACGGTATTTAGAACATGAGAACATTCTGGACAAGCCTACACTGTATCATTTCAATTTGGAAGCTTATTTTTCACAAGACAGATGAATCGGGTAGGATTTTTTCATGGATACGATCAACTTATTAGTTATTGAGTGTCATTTTGTTTCTGTCTAAGAAAATGTTTCCTCCTTGGACAATAAATGAAGGCCTCAGTCTTGTAACAATACGTCCAAAAAATGATTATTCTAGTAACATACGTTCTCTCATGTCCTAAATATGGGGAAAAATGTGTCGAACATTCTTTACGGTATTTAGAACATGAGAACATTCTGGACAATCCTACACTGTATCATTTCAATTTGAAGCTTATTTTTCACAAGACAGATGCATCAGGTAGGATTTTTTTCATGGATACGATCAAATTATTAGTTATTGAGTGTCATTTTGTTTCTGTCTAAGAAAAATGTTTCCTACTTTTGGACAATAAATGATGGCCTTGGTCTTGTATTAGTACGTCCAAGAAATGATTAGTCTAGTAACATACGTTCTCTCTTGTTCTAAATATGGTAGAAAATATGTCGAACATTCTTTACGATATTTAGTACATGAGAAATATGAGATATTTAGTACATCCAAAATCAAGAATTTCAGATATTTTGAAAGAATTGCACAGTAGCTCAACTGGAGGCCACTTCGGAGTAATGAAGACTCTACAGAAAGTTCGAGAACGCTTCTATTGGAGCAAAACTAGACAAGATGTAGAGAAATGGTGCCAATCTTGTGATGACTGTGCAGCACGTAAGGGACCAAAGAAACGTAGCCGAGGAAGGTTGCAGCGGTATAATGTAGGAGCACCATTTGAGCGGATAGCGTTGGACATTTTGGGTCCTTTACTACGATCTTCAAATGGCAACAAATACATCCTAGTTGTCATGGATTACTTTACTAAGTGGCCTGAAGCATTTTCAATCCCTGATCAAGAAGCGACTACAGTAGCTGAGGTTCTAGTGCAGCAATGGGTTTCCAGATTCGGCGCACCCTTACAAATTCATTCAGATCAAGAGACAAATTTCACCTCTGCTGTGTTTAAAGGAATGTGTCAAATTCTCGGAATAGACAAGACGCAGACCACGCCATTACACCCGCAATCGGACGGCATGGTAAAGAGGTTTAACCGTACCATCTTAAATAATCTCTCACTTACGGTTTCCAGAAATCAGCAAGATTGGGATTTAAAGCTACCGCTGTTTCTGCTTGCATATCGCAGTGCTGTCCATGAGACTACCGGATACACCCCATCACAAATGCTCTTCGATCGCAAACTTCGTCTCCTTGTGATCTTCAGTTTGGTCGTCCACCGGATACATCTTCATCACCAGAGGAATACCTTCGAGACCTTTAGGCACGTCTTGAAGATGTCCATAACTTTGCTCGAGACCGAATCAACCTGACGACCGAAAGAATGAAGACAAGGTATGACACAAGAGCGACAGGACATGAATTTCAGGAAGGTGATAAAGTTTGGTTGTGGAACCCGATTCGACGTAAAGGACTTTCTCCAAAGTTGCAAGCCAACTGGGACGGTCCCTACACAGTCCTAAAAAGACTGAATGACGTCGTGGTTCGTATAAGGAAATCATCTTCTTCAAAACCAAAGGTAGTACATTATGATAGATTAGCTCCTTATCGTAATGTAAAGTAAAAATTAGTATACTCCTAGTCTCTTTGTAAATAGTATAATTTTAATATTTTCTATTTTTCTGTATTTGTATTTTTAATTTTTTGTGTATGTAATGTGTTCTGTATCCTCTTAAAATGTAAATTCTTTAATATTAAATTTGGCCTCCTATCAGGGGATTGTACTGCCCGGGACGTGCAGTCCTTGAGAGGGGGGCAATGTTACAAATTTATAAATAATTATTGTATGTGTCTTAAAATATCTCAGACAGATCGGAAATACTCACATTTTGGGCAAAAATTGTGGTATTTAGACGTGTTATACGTTAAAAGCAGGCTTTCTAATGATTTGGTGCCTTGGCGATGTTTTGGCGAGAAAACTTGGCGACTTGGCGAGAAATAGATACTTCTGGAAACATCCATCACCTAAGCTCTAGGACCAATATTTAGAGAGATAGCCTAGAAGCTTCCAGAACCTTGACGAAAGAAGTAAATTTCCCCGCCAAGTCAGGTATAAATACCGCAGCCCAACATAGTTAGGCAGGGTTTTGTATAGACAGTCAGTGAGTGAAGACGATTAGTCGTGACTGCTAGTTTAGAGAAGCTGTTCTCTGCCTGAGGTATTTGAGATCTGCGATTGGAAGCTGTTACTTATTGTATCCGACGAATTGTAGCTGTATAATTGTAATTATTACAGCTGGTATTTTTAGTGGAATTTTTACGAATAAAAGTCTTGTGTTCATCGAGTGGTTGCTTTCTTCAACTCTCAATCCAATCGAACCTGAAGCTCGGTACAATATTATACTCTTTTTTTTCACTCTCATATTCTGTTTTTAAATTCAGCACTCACTTGCTGAATTTCTTGTAATTTAGCCAAGTTAAACTGTCCTAAATGTTGAAATTCCTACTTATCAATTAAAAACTTAAAATTTGAGTGCATTATATATTTATTTATATTCCTGCTTTTATCTTGTGATTTAGTTAACTGCTAATTTACAAGGAAATATAAAAATTAATAGATATTAAGTGTGGCATCTGTTTTATTTTTATCTTTTAAAGTATTTAAAAGCTCTTATGGTTTATAAAAATGTTTTATCAATTATAAATATAAAATTAACAGAGTGTAATTTTTATATTCAACTAAGTAAAATCATAGTTTAATTATAGGAATAATATTATTAAATAAACTATTATAAACCATAGTTATTTATTTTTTAAACTAAATATTGTTTTATATAAAATTTTATTAAAATGTAATTATTGAAAAATAATGAAATATATTTAAGTTCTGAATATATTTAATTATTTTTCAGTTTGCCATTTTCATTTTCCTGACTTATTATATTAATATGTTTTAAGATATATTGTTACTGTTATGCACTATCAAACTTATGTATTGTTTAATACTTTATTTTTTATTATATTTAAGCATACAGTTAATAATTCTCTTTGCCTTTGTGGTTATACATTTATTTGTGATAATATGTATTTCTAATAATAATATCTTCTCCAATAATATATTTGATTTGTCACTGAAATTATTTTATATAATATGCTAAAAGTAAAAAATTATCATTCTTAAAGTTATATATACATAACTTTTAGCATATTACATAACATAATAGGATTCTTCTATCTACTAATTTTCCATGACTCGGCGGTCATGCTATGCTTAATAGTGAATAGAACAGGAGATGATAATGCAAGTTTAGATTCCGTTATAAGCACTATGTTTGTCTCTGATATTATCTTTTTAGGTTTACAATTAGCAAAGAACTAATAGTCAAAATCATATCATGACAAATCCATACATAACAGTTATTTATCTTTTCAGACCTTCAAATAAGTTTAAATAAGTCTCGGCCTGTTTCTGACAGCTTCTCACCCCATGCTCGAATTTCCCTTGCTAAGCTTGTCTTGTCAAGCTTTGTACATTATCATGACTTCTAAGGCTTATTTTTTTAAACATCGGCAAAACGTGGCATATTTCATTAAAAGCTGCTGAAACAATTCGTCGCTTCTTTAAAATCTGTGAAATCAGACATTTTTTATTTTGAGAAAAGTACACAATTTCACTGGTGCTGCCATTTATAATCAACTTTCATTTTATTACTTATAATGCTCTCTTGATCTGTTTTAGCTAGAGTTATATTCAAATATCTACGAAGCTCAATGTTAGTGTGTTATGTGTTTTAGTTGAGAAATTTTATATTACATTTCAATAGTTAAATAAATTAATTTTCGTTGAATTACTTATTTATTACAATCTGTAAATTTATGATTAGGCTCTTATTTTCCTTTTTCATTGTAACCAAACTTTCTCTAGACGACTGAAATATCAGCGCATTCTTTAGATAAGTTTCAGTTCTTTAAGCAATATTTTAGTATATTCAATATTTTATATTTTATATATTCAATATTTATTATTTTCAATATTTTGTATATTCAATACTTTAGCAATATTTTAGTATATTCAATATTTTATTGGTTACAATCAATATGAGTAGACTCTTCAAAGACTTCCTCCTACGCTGACTTTCACTTATATTCTAAAGATCGATAATTCTAATTCTAAGTAATCAATCAGATAAAGTTTTCATCAAATTATCTTAACCTTCTTGATTTGATACTCAATGGTAAATTACGTAAATACATGTAGATTATGTTGCAAATTAATTAATGTATATATACACATAAGTGTGTGTTTGTGTGGGTTTGTTTGTTTAAAAAGATTAAGAAAATCTTAAAAGTACATCGGGATAACAATTTAACTAATGTAAGTGATAAGAAAGTTTTTGTGTTATTAAATTTGCAGAAGATTTAAAATATTATGTGGTTTCCTTAATTAGTTAAGATTGTTAAGTATGTTTTTTCATGGATACGATCAAATTATTAGTTAATGTCATTTTGTTTCTCTCTAGAAAAAATGTTTCCTACTTTTGGACAATAAATGAAGGCCTCAGTCTTGTAACAATACGTCCAAAAAATGATTATTCTAGTAACATACGTTCTCTCATGTCCTAAATATGGTGAAAAATGTGTCGAACATTCTTTACGGTATTTAGGACATGAGAACATTCTGGACAATCCTACACTGTATCATTTCAATTTGAAGCTTATTTTTCACAAGACAGATGCATCGGGTAGGATTTTTTTCATGGATACGATCAACTTATTAGTTATTGAGTGTCATTTTGTTTCTGTCTAAGAAAAATGTTTCCTAGTTTTGGACAATAAATGAAGGCCTCAGTCTTGTAACAATACGTCCAAAAAATGATTATTCTAGTAACATACGTTCTCTCATGTCCTAAATATGGGGAAAAATGTGTCGAACATTCTTTACGGTATTTAGAACATGAGAACATTCTGGACAATCCTACACTGTATCATTTCAATTTGAAGCTTATTTTTCACAAGACAGATGCATCAGGTAGGATTTTTTTCATGGATACGATCAAATTATTAGTTATTGAGTGTCATTTTGTTTCTGTCTAAGAAAAATGTTTCCTACTTTTGGACAATAAATGATGGCCTTGGTCTTGTATCAATACGTCCAAGAAATGATTAGTCTAGTAACATACGTTCTCTCTTGTCCTAAATATGGTGGAAAATGTGTCGAACATTCTTTACGATATTTAGTACATGAGAACATTCTTGACAATCCTACACTGTATAATATCAATTTGAAGCTTATTTTTCACAAGAGAGGTGCATCGGGTGTGATATTAACGTTTATCAAGATAAAGAAGTCTATAAGAGGACTCTATTAAGAACAATATGTTATAAAAGCAACATTATTTTCCTGCACACATGCTGTACAATGGTTGATCTTTAAATCCTTCTGCCTTGCAGATGTAGACTTAAGCTTTTAAAAATGAAGGTATAATTGTGTATCAGCATCACATCTTTCTTTTATTTCTGTTATTGCCCATTCAAACCAATAAGTAGTTTAACGAAATAGTCAGAATGATTGTTTTATGTTATTAAGAATGTTGCTGTTAACATTATTAGCAAAATTTTGTGTAATATTACTAAATTATATCCCAAATGATTCAAAGTGAAAAGTTAGCCATGGATAAACAAAATTTAAACTGAAAATTGAATTTTTATATAACAATATCATCAAATTCTAAATTGAGACCAATATTTAATTTTTGTTAAGTGATTTAGCAGGAAAAAGAGAATGAAATCATTTTTATCACAGTCTGCAAAAAATATAAATAATTTTTATGTATAAAATGTGTATTATTTTTTAAAAAAATATAAATTAGTGTGATTTAAATTCAATGATATTATATATTTAACATATATATTTTCGGTAAATACAAAAAAAAAAGCTTTTTGAAAACATTTATTTATAAATTGGGCAATATTTACTTTTGAACGTTTCAATTTCTGTTATTTAAAAAAAATAAACTTACATATTCTGAGATATTTTTCATTCTACGCACTGATATAGTTAACATGGTATAGTAATAATTGAATGGAAATGTTTTATATTTTAATAAAAATATAAATGTTTAAAACACTGCAGAACAACATAGTCACTTATCAAGTATGAAAAAAAGAATTTTATGAAACATCAAAATGGATTTTATGAAGGATTTTATCAAGAAAGTTAAATGCCTCATGGATGAAGAAAGAATTGTCTGTTAGTATATATTTGAAAATGAATAAATATATAGTATATTTGAAAATAATAGACTGTTTCGATTACAATTTATCTTAATGCGATATTACGGTTATAAAAAAAGTAAAATATAACTGGCTGGAAGAGTGAAAAAAATTTACATTTTCCTGTCGAATAACATCAACTTATATAATCATGCCATAAAATTAATTATTTATGACAACACTTGATCAATTGTCAAAGTGTGAGAGACAGTTCTGGTGTATCTATACTCAGCAAATTAAAATGGCTATCCATGTCTCATGACATTCACGTTCAGTGGATACCTTCCTATGTCGATATACAGGGAAATGAAACAGCCGACACCTTTTCCAGAGCTCACGAGACCTCGGGGCCATTGGCACGTCTCATCTTTTTGCAAATCTTTTCAAGAGTAAAAAGCAAGATTGAGACCAGATGGATTGTCCCTCCAGAGCAGCAATGGTATTAATACTCTCGTACGAGAGTCTTACTAGCACACGACTTTATAAGACAGAAACAAACTACTCTTGCCCGCTTTCGAAGTGGTCATCTCAGATCATTAAAATTTTCTGAAATGCTCCAAAGATTTCGAGACCTGTTTCAACTGTTTCACTGAACAAGCTACGCCAGAACACATCCTTGCGTGCTTAGAGATATCCAAGCAAGATTTATTCACGATCTTTTGATGGTGCTAGATTTTGGGGGGTATTTAACGTTATAGACTTAGTCTAGCGCTGCTGGACAAAAGGGACGTGCAGCAACAACAAAAATATTTATGGAAGACACAGTTTTAAATACTATTCATGAAAAAAATTTGCATGCTTTTTAGGAGCTAGCAAATTTTGTCCTAGTTTTATTGACTCCATTTTGTGTAAATAAATCATTAAAATTAGTGAAATATGCAAGAATAAATTGCAGGTTCCATACTAATTAACTTCATTTTCAAGTTTTAATTATTGTTCCTTTCTGAGACAAATTATCAAGAAAACTTTAATTTCTTGGGTCTAAAAGACAATTTTTAACGTCGTTCTAAAAATAAACGAACTTTGGATCCTTTAGCAATTGTTGAAGTTGAATGCCAAGGAAAAGAAATTACACCGTGAAAGATACAAAGACAGTACTTTTATTTAAAATATTAAAAAAAAAAAAAAAAAGAGTATTTTTTATCAAATGGATCGGTTACCGGACTGTGGTCAATACCCAGACCGTAAGAGGTGTAATGGACAATTTTGGTCAGCGCAGATATCGTTGCTAACTTAGGATTGGTGACTGGAGTACCCGCCACGAATCAACTATGAGCCGAGTACTCTCCTGGTGGATTGCTGTCCGCAATCAGTCATATTATTGGCATATTCGAATCATATTTTTGGCGCATACCTTAGGCCCTTATAACATCTAGCGTTATCGAATGGATCGTTAAAACTGATTAAATTCACAAATATGATTCGGAGTACAATTAATACTAATTATATGATTCTGCTAAATCAGTGACATATTGTTTTGTCTTAGAAGTATATTTACCAAAAGCCTTCCTGTCGCCTTGATAATAATGCATTCACTTATGCATATAAGGTTATGAGGGAGTTAACAAATGTAGTTATAAAATTTTAACCATAAAGTTTTTGTTTCTTTTGTTCTAATGTGAGATTATGGCTACATCACTTTATTACAATTCTCTTTAATTTAAAATATCCATGAGGTCAGATAACTTTTCATCTACATCACACATAATTAATTACAGCATCGTATTGAGACGGAGTCATAAATCTGACTTGTCGACGAATTTGATGCCTAACTTCAAGTCGCATTCTTCGAATAACAAACAAGCAAGGCGAAGTTCACCATTGAATGTCTGAGAATATTGACGAAGTTCATTTTGTTAATAAGATGATTTCTTATATAAGGACTAAAGCATTGATTTGTGGAGCCGTTTCCATTGATTCAAGTCATTAACACGTTGACAATAGAACATAAGTAAAATCAAAATTAAAAAAAACTAGACAAAACTAGACAGACTAGACAAACTTTATGGTTATTTTAAATCGGAAAGGAAGATTTGAATTTTTAATCAGTTTCGTTGTTTTGCTTTATTCTGCTTACTATATCTTTGATTTTTCCCACATCTTATAAACTTGCTTTTTCCTTGAAGCGAAAAGACCACTGGCGTTTTTAAGAAAAACAGAACAAGAGTTTTAGTTACACTTTATAGAAAATAGTATGCAAAGTTTCAAAATCACTGATTGAAACATATATCTTGAAGACATTTATATGATCAAATTTTAAGAATCTGTAATAAAAATTGAAACTTTTGTTTATTTCTTACTATTAATTTTAAAATTTTAGCACAAATCCTGACATCATTAATTGGTAGCATTGAAAATATAAACAATATTAGTGATGATTATTTATATACATTTAAAAATGATGATTGTTTATATACATTTAAAAATGATGATTGTTTATATACATTTAAAAATGATGATTGTTTAAATATGTTAAAAAATTCAAAAATTATCTTTCTAAATTCACTGAAATTAGATCATTACTTTCAATTTAAAAAAAAAAAACAGAAATTTCCTAAATTGAAATTATGGCTGATATAATAAAATTATTTTAGAAAACAAATGAAAGCTTTTTTCGATAAAATGGGACAAAAACTATAAAGTAATGTATAGAACAACTTTTTGTAATTATAAGAGATCCTGGTAGCACTAAAATTTTCATGTCCTATTCTATTGCTTTAGCTTAGAAAAATTTCTACAAATTTACCTAAAATATAAAGAATTATCTCACAGTATAAAAAATGAATTTTTTTATAGAAAACAGTTTTCCATATGAATCAAAAATAATATTATTTTTCTCTAATTAATATTTAACGCTAATTCGTTTAATGTCATTAAACTTAAATAAATATTTTAGGATACTTTTTTTTACAAAACTATATCTAACAATGAAATATTTAATATGGTATTATATATAAGCAGAACATAACATGTGATATAAAATTACTTTACAGATACCTTTTACACAAAAGTTTACTGTAGGTACTTTTTTACAAAAAGGCTCTTTTTTTAAATAAAATATATAATCAGATTTTTATAAAAAAATTATGTGTTCATACAAAAAATTTAATAAATATCCAACATTCTAAACATTCAGTTTTAGAATGTTAGATATTTATTAAATGTGAAATTTTTTTCGTGTGAAATAAAAATATAATTTTTATGAAATTCTTTAAAGGGGGGGAGGGGGGTCATACAGTCTTCAAATAAGAATTCACTAATATTTTAACAACAAATTTGTTTTTAACGCAGTGAGCTCATTTTCCTCAACAACCGTTTCTTGCTTTTACAAATTTGTTTCGCTTGAAAAACTTTTTATCATATGATAAACTAATTAGTATTATTACTTTTCGATTTTCCTAAAACTGCCAATTCATTTATTACAGCATTTAACTTCTACAGGAACGAATAAATTTTTCAAGCTATATTCCTAGTTTATTTATCATAAGAAAATTTTAAAGTATTTAAATAACTATATTTAAAAAGAGATTGTTAAAAATAGCATAATAACATTTAAATTTTAAAAGGGAAAAAATGATATTTTATAAACGTATTCAATCAAAAATATTTAAGTATTAAAAACATTTTTTGAATATTTTTTTAATTTTTAGCTTTATATTTCGTCGTAAATAAACCTTTAAAGTTAAGTTTAAAAGAAAATTAAAGCGAAATCATGTAAAAAGTTTGGAAAAGTTGTTTTTCATTTGAAATTCTAATTATAAGTTATATTTTATAAGCGATTTTAAAAATTTCTAATCAATTTTAAACATTTTTCTTTTAAGAAATTTTTTAGAGATTTTAATATTTTCCATAAATTGATATAAATTATACTTAAAATTATATAAGCTTTATTAATCTTGTAAAGAAGGTGAAGTTTTTTACTTTTATATCTTAAAAGCATAATTTTTTAGATTTTTCACGCAACATTTATCATTACTTTAAGGAGCAGCATCAACCAAATAATTAAAATTAGACTTTCCTCTAATAATTATTTAGTGATGCTAAAAAATATTAATTCACCAGAAAGTTTATTTATTTTTTCTTCCTGCGTTTATTAGTTCTTTTAAAATAATCATGCTTCACCTAAATTAAAATTTTTTATAAATATTTTATTTAAATAAATAGTCATTTTCATGCATAATTACCTTACACACAGTACACAAAGCCATAAACTATCCTTAAAATTAATCTTACAAAATTCATTGTCCCAAAATGAAAACTCATTTAATTTTGTAATTAAGAATTCAAATGGTAAACAATTTTCATTATTTATTTTTCTTTGCTTTGCTAATATAAATTAAGAAACCTTAAAATCTAAAGCAAAAAGCAAATAAAACTAAAAAATTTAAATACTTTTATAAATTATTCTAATCAGTCTTTTGTATACTTCTTTTGGAAAGTACGAACCAAAAATTAAAATACTCTTTGTGCTTACAAAGGATGTAATTAGGTAACAGTAAAAAAAAAAAAAAAAAAACAACAAAAAATCTGTGATGAAATAACATATTTCTTTTAAAAGCATTCTCTTTTCGTAATGTGTTGAGTAAAAAAATTTTAAATTCAAAGAAAATTAAATTTACAACAAATATTTAAAAATGCATGCTCTTTCAAAAGCACATTTTAAAATTAATTACGCCTTTATTTCTAATTTTTATTTATGTAGAAAAACTATTTTATTTACAGATTCTTATTACATGACTTCCTTATTTTGTTTATAGAATTTATTTATTCAATTAAAGAGGATTTTTTTAAATTTAAAATCGATATTAAAAGAAAACATAATGCATGTCTTCCAGCGATTTTCATGAAAAGAATTATAGATGAAGATAGTTTACGATAATTCTTTAAAACTTGTTTATAATTCGTTGAAATTTAAAAACATTTTTCTATAGATATCCCAAAGTTTTTATTAGCCGCACAAATTTATACTTATCTTTTATACGAATTAATGGGTTTGCCGAAAAGACGCACATTTATATGACATTCTTAAGTATCTTAAATGTTTTGATCTTTCAGGGAAACATGGAAATAAAAAACGAATCTGGTATCACGTCGCTTTAGTTAAAGTAAAGAAAGTTCCTGAGAACAACACTTTATTTAACTCTTTAATGAATATTTGTAAGATTCCATGCCCCACCATATAAAATTTTCGCAGTAGATTTTTTATAAATAACAAATTTTTTGAATGCTGGACACATTTTTTGTGTTTTTATATCTGATTCAATATCAGGTGACATATTTTTGTTATATAATCTTTAAATTTAATTTTAAAATGTTTAATGAGAAACATTTATCTGTATTTAAGAATACAGTCTTATTTCTAAAAGTAAAAATTATAAATTCATTCAAAATAAATGTCATTAATAATATTCATTAAAATTAATGTCGAATTCGTATAAAAAAATTTTCTATTGCAATACATTTTTGTTGTTTTTTCCGTCTAATACTGTCACTTCTTGTTAGAATTAAGAATAAAACACATAGGAATTCCATATCATTTTTCAGAAGATACTTTGTCGGAAGAATAATTCCTATTTTTCAATAATGTCTTACCAGGTGGGAAGAGTACATATTTTAAAAATACAAAAAACACAAGCAATTGCTGCTTTGTTACTTTGGCGTAATTAATATTGTATTCATCTATAACTATAGAAATGAAAGTAAGTAAAGAATTTGTGATATACAGGGTTTGTTCCTTGGTGGTTAAAAATCGGTAATTCGTAAAATTCGTTATCTCATGCCTGATATGTCCCATAAAATCCAAACAGTCTAAAGGATCGGTAAAAGAAATCACCTGTTTTCATTCTCCTGTCCTAATATCACCGTGAATTGAAGGACTGTTGAAATTAATCATCTGCCTTCATTCCCCTGTCCTAATATCACTGCGGACTGAAGGACTGTTGAAATGAATCACTTGTTTTCATTCTCCCGTCCTAATATCACCAAGGACTAAAAGACTGTTGATTTTTTTTTTGTCTTACACCTGTCCTCGGCATCTCTACCATTAATTGATTAATTGATGAGTAGCCCAATAAAAAAATGAACAAGTATAAAAACAAGAATAAAGTCCTTTATTAGCTTCAGAAGAGTCGTCACTTTATAACTTCAGGGCAGTTCTTGAGGTGAGCAGCATCTTGATTGCACAATGAACAACGAGAAGAGTCTATTACACCTACTCGATGCAGATGCCCTTGCAGACAGCAATGTCCAGTTGTCACAAGGAAATCAGCAACACTAACAGCTCGTGATAACGAGCCCATGGATTTTATTGTTCCCATCAAGTAGAGTTTCCCATTGCCTGTCCATAGCCGCATCAGCATACAGGAAAATTCTGTCATACTTTATTTTACTAAGGATTACACTTTTGATGTTACGCAAAGGTAAAGGGTGGACTGGCTGGATCATAAGGGAACTAGCTTTCGCAAGTCTGCCTGCCTGCTTATTTCCAAAAACATCGCAGTGGATCGCGATCCATTGAAGATCCACGTGGTCCTTGATTTCAAGGACTTCATGTGACTGGACTGTTGAAATGAATCAGCTATTTTCATTCCCTCTTCACGATATCACCGGGGACTGAAGGACTGTAGAAGGGAATCACCTGTTACCATTCTCTCGTCCTAATATCTCCGAGGACGTTATCACGAGCTGTTAGTGTTGCTGGTTTCCGTGTGACAACTGGACATTGCTGTCTGCAAGGGCATCTGCATCGAGTAGGTGTAATAGACTCTTCTCGTTGTTCATTGTGCAATCAAGATGATATGGATGCTGCTCACCTCAAGAACTGCCCTGAAGTTATAAAGTGACGACTCTTTTGAAGCTACTAAAGGACTTTATACTTGTTTTTATACTTGTTCATTTTTTATTGGGCTACTCATCAATTAATCAATTAATGGTAGAGATGCCGAAGAACTGTTGAAATGAATAATCTATTTTTATTTTCCCGTCCCCATACCGCCGATAACTGAAGAACTGTTGAAAGGAATCACCTGTTTTCATTCCCCCCTCCCAATATCATCGAGCTGCAGAGGCTCAGTAGCTTTAAACCGCTTTCTGTTCAAATCAGGTAAGTGAAGCATGATTTACCGAGGAAGGTGGGAGCCAGTCCCAAGTGATTTGAAATTTAGAATATATATTGTAATTTCCCAGAACAATGGCCTAGAGTCTATTCTGGGAAAAAGGGTAAACTAACCACTCACAAAGAGATTTTGTAATTCAAATCACTTGTAATTTTCTCCGACCTACACCTCTACGTGGTGGCTCCTAGTAACACCAGTTCACTGGTGGCTAACGTAGGCGGAGAGGGACACAATTTTGTGTTTATCTATTTCCTAATTTCGTAAAATTTATTTTGGTCAGGTGTGCCAAATTTCTGTCTTATAATTTAGTTGTTATTACTATTATATCTTATTATTTGCCAATTGAATAAAAGCTTAACTCAAAGCCATGACGGAAGTACCGTCACTCCAAGATGGAGAATTCCCAACTTCTGAAGTCGATAAAATTCAAATAAATGAAAAATTGAACAACATACTAGACATAGAAAAGGATCTACAAACAATTATTGCAACCAGTAAATTAACCTTACCGGCACAATCAAAGATGCGAGATGGTATAGGAGATCTAATGAAAATTATAATGAATCAAATAAATGAAATAGCGTACTTAAAAGGTCAAATCAAAACAGCTAAGTCATATGCAGAAGTAGCACAGCAAGCAGATCAAATAGATAAAATAGGTAAGCAACAATCTAAAATCAAAGAAACTAGAGACCGGTCGAGACAACGTCAAAACAATGTACTACTCATATATCCCAATAAAGAAGATAGAACATCCGAAGACACTAGAAACATAATCAAAAGAATCATCGACCCAGCCAGAGTTAAAGTCAATATTAACAGAACAAGAAGAATAAGAAAAGGGGGTATAATATTGGAAACTAACACCCCTAACGATATAGATGCAATAATAAAAGAGATTAAAAACCAAGATAAAAATGAAGAATTAACTGCAACAAAACCCAACAGAAGAAAACCTAAAATAATATTATACGATGTTGACAAAGAAATTGAAAAAGAAGATATAGCGGAAAAAATAATACAACAAAATAATTTAGAAACAGATTTTGGTCTAGAAGTTATGTATAAATTCAATGGCAGATATGGAAACAATTGGATTATAAGCATAGATAGCAGAGACTACCATAAAATCAAGGACCTTAAAAGATTATACTTGGGTTGGACAGCTGTAAGATTTAGAGAATATATCAGAATAGTGCAGTGTTACAACTGTCTTAAATATGGACACTTTGCCAAGGTGTGTCAGAACCAAGAAAAATGTGGAAAATGTGGTTCAAAACACAAAGAAGATAGATGTGAAAACGAATTAAAATGTTGTAATTGTACTGAACATAATGAAAAATTCAAAACAAAATACAATACGAAACACAATGCTAAAGACAAGAAATGTCCTATATATGAAAAAGAATTTAACAATGTAATTTCAAAGATAGATTATGGATTATAGAAACCACAATACAGGCATAAAGTTCCTACATATAAATTTAAATCACTGCCATGCAGCCAATTTATCAATAGCCCAAGAATTATTATCTAGACAAATTGATATCTCTTCCATAAATGACCCATACACATATAAAGGAAACATAATAGGTATGCCAACACAGTATTGTATAATCTCCGGAAAAGAACCTAAAGCAGCTATAGTAATTAAAAAGGGATTAGAAATATCAAAAGTATTGATAAAAGAAGATATAGTCATAGTTAAATTAACAACACAAGACTTAAATTTGAATATCTGCTCACTATACATACCACCATCCCAAGATATTGAACCAATACTGAACACAATAGAACCAATAATAATAGCAAATAATAACGACCAGTGGATGATTTTTGGCGATTTCAATGCCAAGTCATCCATATGGAGTCCAAGAAATACAGATGCAAGAGGGCAGCAAGTAATAGAATTCACACTGAAACATGATCTCATAATTGAAAATAACCCAAACAGCAATCCAACTTATAACAGTACCCTTGGTACTAGCTGGATCGATCTATTAATAACTAAGAACATAGATACTGATAACATCAAAGATTGGGAAATTACTGACACATTCTTGGCAAGTGACCATAATATCATGCTCTGTAGTATAAATACAAATAATCACAAAATCATAAAAGAAATCAGATTTAATAGACTAACTATAGATTGGTCCAAATTAAACCTTAAACTCCAAGAATTAATTCAAGATATTAACGAAGAAATAATAGAAAGAATGGATACCAATGATTTAATAGAAATGATTGAAAATAATTTATATAATATATGTAAAAACTGCAGAAAGAAAAGTAAAAAACCAACAACCAAATCAAATTACTGGTGGACAGAGGAACTTACAATACAAAGGAAAAAGATCAGAGCACTAAGACGAAGATATCAGAAAGAAAAAGAGATACTACAGAGAAATAAATACAAAACATTATTTAAGAAAGAAGCAGCAATCTACAGAAAGAATATCGTCAATACCAAACACACGGCTTTTAAAAAGTATCTAAGTTCAATTACCAATGAAAACGCATTCGGAAATTATTACAAAACGATTAAACAAAACAAGCAATATACTGTTTCAAATATGATTCAAAAAGAAGATGGATCATACACAGAAAACATAAAACAAGCAACAAACGAAATACTAAAGTTTAATTTCCAATATAAACAAATGATGACAATAGAACAAAAATACACAGACGAAGCTGAAAAAGAATTTACTACCTACGAAATAGAAGAGGCCATCAACAACATGAAAATAGGTAAAGCCCCAGGCTATAATAATATCGAATTAGAGATCTACAAAGAATTATTCAATTTAAACAAAGACTGGTTCAAACAAATTATAAACAAATGTTGGAAAACAGGAATATTCCCAAAAATCTGGAAAAAAGCAAAAATAATATTAATACCGAAAGAAGGCAAAAATCTAAACTTAAAGGAATCCTATAGACCAATTTGTTTACTACCGATATTTGGAAAAATACTAGATAAACTACTTTTAAACAGATTTACATATATACTAACAAAGAAAAGTTATCTAAATAAAAACCAATTTGGTTTTAGAAGAGGAAAGAGTACTGAAGATGCAATTTACGAAATAGTTAAAAGAATTACAGACAACAAAAGAAATAAAGAATACACCTGTTTAATCTCTTTAGATATAAAAAATGCCTTTAACTCCATCAGAAGCGACCATCTAATAGATATATTAAATAAAATATGCCTAAGCAAATCATTATATAAATTATTATACTCATTCCTACAAAATAGAACTTATCTAAATTATGAAAATAAACCGATCAAATATAACATAGGCGTACCACAGGGATCATCCCTTGGACCACTATTTTGGAACTTGGCTGTTAATTCAATATTAGAAGAAGACTTAGGCAATAACGTATACATCCAAGCATATGCAGATGACATCATAATATTAATAAAGGATAAAACATATTATAAATTCACTAAACTGGCAGACGAACCACTCAAAGCAATAGAAAACTGGACCCACAAATACCAATTAAAATTAAGCATCAACAAGTGCTGCTATACTATATTTACGATTAAAAAAGATATAACAAGAAAACCTACTATTGAAATAATGGGCAACAAAATCAAATACTTTTCAACGATCAAATACCTTGGAGTTATACTAGATACCAGATTAAATTGGATAGAACACTTAAATACTACACATGAGAAAGTCTTTAAATTCATGAATAAACTTAATAGGATAATAAGAATCACATGGGGAATAAAACCCCAAATCTCTAAAATCATTTACAAAGCAGTCATAGAAAAAATAATATTATATGCAGCATCAATCTGGTACAAAAACACAGTCAAGACTAATATAAAATTAAACCAAATTCAAAGAATACCATTATTAAAGATTTCCAAGTGTTACAAAACAGTTTCTACAGAAGCATTACAGGTATTAACAGGCTGTCCACCCATAGATATTCTCGCAGAAACAATTAAATTGAATTATCTATTAACTAAACAAAGCAAAGAGGTTGAAATAGGCAATATCAAGTTTACCAAACACAATATCTACAGAATAATTACATGTCAGTACCCTCCATGGGAAATGCAGAACATAAATTGGTCACCAATAATTAACCTTAAAGATTACTATATATTTACAGATGGATCAAAAATTAACAATAGAATCGGTGCTGCAACAATAATTGGATACCAAGGAACAATAGTAGATATTATACGTACAAGACTTAATAACGAATCAACGGTATTTGAAGCAGAAGCCATAGCCATATTAACAGCAATAAAATATATAATCAAAAATAATATTAAAATCTGCCACATACATTCAGATTCTCGATCGGTCTTAGACTCAATCAAATACAACAAGTATAATAATAATACAATAGCAACCATTTTAGAATATTTATATAATAATCATGATAAAATCCTGTTTACATTTCATTGGGTAAAAGCACACAAAGGTATAGAATTGAACGAACTAGCAGACATACAAGCAAAACAGGCAACAACAGAAAACTACATATCACATATAGCCCCGTATTCAAAGCAGCAAATAAAAACCATAACTCATGAAAACATAATAAAACAGTGGCAAAACAGATGGACCAATTCAACTAAAACCAGAAGATTATATCAAATATATCCAATAGTAACAGAAAACCGAATCTCAGCAGACTTTCTACTGAATCAAATTAAAACCGGTCATGGTGCATTCGGAACTTACCAAAATAGATTTTTTCAAAAGTCACCTATTTGCAGATACGATAATGAAATACAAGACGTAGAACATCTAATATATAAATGTACTAAATTCAATTCCATTAGATTAAACAAATTCCCGTCAAATTACAACAGCCTGCAGATCCAACAACTACTGAAATCTACAAAAACACAAGAAGTAATCAAAGAAATAATAAATACCATCTTCATCGATTCAGTTCCACAAATTTAGCTCATAGTAATATTACTTAACTGTACAACATAAATTGTAAATATACTTAAAGTATATACATTCAACATACAAATGTAAAAATCCTAATTGTATATTATTATTATTATTATTTTAAGTTAATAAAGGCAAGTTGCCCGAACTTCCGTCAGGTGACGGGTCTGGGTGGACCGCGGGCTGGTGATTGCCGGTCTGCGTGCAGGGCCCGGACTGTTCATGGCGTCATGGGCTTTTTGGTCAGCGCTGATATCGTTGCTGACTTAGGATCGGAAGCAAAAACACCGGCTACCGATAGCATATGGGCTAAGTGCTCTCCTGGCGGATTGCTGTCCGCGACTAGTCATTCGTTGCCGAATACCTAACGGTGGGACGGCCTTATAACATCTAGCGTTACCGAGGAAGGTGTTTGGGAGGGTGACCACGCACTCCCTTACATGATTGCTGGAGTTCAGTGGATTGGGGACATATCTACGTTAATCTGAGATGACCAAAATCTTTCATTTGGTGTGGCGAGGAAAGGGAGAGGAAGGTGCTATCTTAGATGCAACCTCATCAACTGATCAGGGTTCAAAATGACAAGGCATTTGGTGATGGGCAAGAATTTCTAATCCTTTAGCACGAAGATACATTCCAGGATCCCTTGATTTACATTGAATGCATATAGAAGGAAAGAAATTAAATATCTGATGATGAACAAAAAAACTCTTGTGTTTTATTTGAGAAAAAGATCAAACGTATCTTCAGACTTCTAAGTTAGCAATTAAAGTTCATAAGTATTATAATTCAAAAATGATAAATAAAGAAAGTAAATTTCACTTAATAATCAAAAAATTGTGAATTGTGATTAACGTACATAATATTTTTTTTAACATTGCATTCTGTCTGTATCTTCTAATTCGTTTAGTAATGTGTAAAATTTAATCTAGATTAATGTTAATAAAATTTTTCAAGTTGTTAATTCTCAGATATATTTAAAAAATGTGAATATAATTGTTCTTGTGAGCTCCATAATGAACTTAATATATTTGTAACTGTATATCTTTATAATTTCTATATTTAATACCATAAGGTTACATTTTGATTCTGGAAACCAACATATTATTAAACAAAGCCTTCGGGATATTTCTTAAGTCAATGTTCATAAACTATAATTTCAAACTTTTATTATATTTACGATTTATCTTCGCTCTATCACATTCAATGATCCTGCTAAGTACGTTAAAATGTATTACATTTATTTTTCTGATGCGTTTTATCAGTATTTGTTTATTGTTGCCCATTCTATTTTTGTTATGAAATTATGTAAACTTCTGTTATTTTCTTTTGGTATAGTGAATATCAATTCTTTCTATGTAATAATGTAATTGCAAAGACAAAAGCTTCCTATTTTTATGCATCAATTCATTTTATTTGCAGCAAATAACCTACAAATTAATTTACATAATAATTACTTACCTGCAACTATTATTATATTTTGAACAAGACATAATATATTCCATTTATAGTAAAAGTTTTTTATGTATATCTATAGCTATATATGTGTGTGTGTTTTTAGTTAAGAAATTTTATATTACATTTTAATACTTGAATAAATTTGATTTCATTGAATTACTCTTAAATTACAATCTTTAAATTTATGATTAGGCTCTTATTTTCTTCTACCACTTTAATCAAACTTTCGCTAGATGACTGAAATATCAGCGCATTCTTTAGATAAGTTTCAGTCCTTTAAGCGATTTCTTAGTGTCCTTTATTGGGCACAATCAATATGAATAGAGTCTCCAAAGATTTCCACCTACGTTGACTTTCACTTATACTCTAAAGATCGATATTTCTAAGTAATCGATCAGATAAAGTTTTCTTCAAATTATCTTAACCTCCTTGATTTGACACTAAATGGTAAACTACGCAAATATATACATCGTGTGTGTGTGTGTGTGTGTGTGTGTGTGTGTGTGTGTGTGTGTGTGTGTGTGTGTGTGTGTGTGTGTGTGTGTGTGTGTGTGTGTGTGTGTGTGTTAGGTGATAAGATACTTTTAATTAGCTATTTGATTTGAGAGCGGTTCTGTGTGTGTGTGTGTGTGTGTGTGAGTGTGTGTGTGTGTGTGAGTGTGTGTGTGTGTGTGTGTGTGTGTGTGTGTGTGTGTGTGTGTGTGTGTGTGAGTGTGTGTGTGTGTGTTAGGTGATAAGATACTTTTAATTAGCTTTTTGATTTGTGCGCGGTTCTGTGTGTGTGTGTGTGAGTGTGTGTGTGTGTGTGTGTGTGTGTGTGTGTGTGTGTTAGGTGATAAGATACTTTTAATTAGCTATTTGATTTGAGAGCGGTTCTGTGTGTGTGTGTGTGTGTGTGTGTGTGTGTGTGTGTGTGTGTGTGTGTGAGTGTGTGTGTGTGAGTGTGTGTGTGAGTGTGTGTGAGTGTGTGTGTGTGTGTGTGTGTGTGTGTGAGTGTGTGTGTGTGTGTGAGTGTGTGTGTGTGTGTGTGAGTGTGTGTGTGTGTGTGTTAGGTGATAAGATACTTTTAATTAGCTATTTGATTTGAGAGCGGTTCTGTGTGTGTGTGTGTGTGTGTGTGTGTGTGTGTGAGTGTGTGTGTGTGAGTGTGTGTGTGTGTGTGTGTGTGTGTGTGTGTGTGTGTGTGTGTGTGTGTGTGTGTGTGTTAGGTGATAAGATACTTTTAATTAGCTATTTGATTTGAGAGCGGTTCTAGATTTTGAGGTTAACAGTAAAATTTGATTAAAAATACATGTTAGACATTCTCGATTTCATAATTCGAACTTTAATTTCAATATATAAGCATGAGATCTCAAAGTTTATTTCCTATGAATCTCCGATTACTATTGCAGAGAATATTTTCTGACTTCTTATTGTAGCAATTGAATTACCTTTTTGTTGTTGTCGTGTGCCAGGTAGACTGGCAACATCGGGTGCGCTGTTCCACTTTTCCAACAGAACCATATTTTAATGTGGTGTTCGAATTCCTCAGTACACACACGTCATAGGTACTCATTCATAGGGTAGGCATTCATTCAAGGAAAGGACAAAAACAGGATAGATAAAGAGAGAAAGTTCATCTATGTCCTTACCGGGAATTGAACACAGGATCTCCTTATCCGCAGTCAGGTCGCTTACCACAAGACAAGTTAGGCGACAATAATTTACCTTGATGATTCAATATAGGAATTTTATCATTTCTCGTCATCCAGATTATATGCAAATCTTATACACTTATTTCTCTGGCTTGCATGTGCATGACTATCTTTTTAATAAATGAATATTCTTTATATTTTGATAATTTTAATTTTAAGATTTTTCTATCGATAAAAATATTTGACACAATTACGCTTACAATTATGTGAAATGCTTAAATTTTAATGGCTTAACTTAAAATCCATGAACTACGTTTCTAATGCCATACATTTTCATTGCTGTAACGTTCTTCTTTTATTCTATTTTGCTGATTAATCTTTGAACTGTAATTGTTCGTCTTGTATAACAATTTCTATGTATTATATGGTTTCTTTTTAAAGCTATGAAGACAAGTCGCATACTTTCTAATGCCAAGATTTCATATTCTTACTTTGGTATCCATCATTTTGAATCTTAAATTTGTCTCTTATCATTTTTAAGCTTTAATGTTTGTCTGCAATTTTCATATTCTCCTCGATCTTTCTAATTTAGCTACGTTTTTTTTAAATCTCCTACGCAAAGTGATATAAGATTTCATTTCTTTCTCTTGACATTTGCAAAACATTAAATATTTTACATGCATGTTGAGTTAATAAAATTCTCAAGAAAAATTAACACCTGATTAAAATTTACGTTAGCTATTAAACATGATAAAGTCAAGTTTTAAGAGAGATTCTTTTTATTTTTATAAAGGCAGTATCTACAAAAAGGGAATGATTTATACGCAAGAATCACATCTATGTATTTAATATTCAATCAGAATATAAGGAATTAATAACAGAAGCGTAATAAGCAATCATATTAAGATGAACTGCCGAATCATCAAAAATCAATAACAAACAAACATTTTTGAATTGTGTTCCGAATTTCTATTTAAAGGTACAGACAGAAAAATATTTCTAATAAGAATTTCAAATTTAAAAAATATTATTTGATATGCTATGTGTGTGTTATTTATGATACTTGCATAAGCCATTCTCGCTACGCCTTAGAATTTAAATCAATAGGGTGCGTCTTTCGTTTAAGGGTACACAGGACTTCCTCTAAACTCCTCTGATTGATGACACCACCAAAGGAGCTATTCCATTAATTTTGACATTGATCTGGAGGGAAGGGAAATATTTTCCAGACCATTACACCCATGGTAACAGCTTGAAGACCGAACGCAGGACTTTCCATACTAAAGATGTCGCATGTACTCGAAGAGTCTTTGATGACATAGGGAATAAACCCATCCTTCCGGCCAGAAGACCGAAGATCTAACCACTCACTAGACTACCACAGCTCATTAGTTAAGGTAACGATGATCTGACAGACGATGAGGTTAGGGTGTCGTTCTCATTATCGGAAGATAATGAGTTCGAATCCCAGCTTAACCACATATCCGTTGTGATCGCTAATGGGGCTGGGACACGTTAAACTGGGAGTGGTCGCAATGTTCTCCAAGTAAAATGATACCTATGAGGGTGGCAGGCCAAGTGTTGGGGGTCTTATGCTTGGTCCCTGTTTCAAAATCACAGACTCCACCCGGTTGTTTTTGTCTAACTGGTAGAGCCCAACTAATTACTTGTTGTTTACAGGTATGGATAAAACAGTATATAAATTACCAATTTTGAATTATATAATATATATATATATATATATATATATATATATATATATATATATATATATATATATATATATATATATATATATATATATATATATATATATATATATATATATATATATTATATAATTCAAAATTGGAAATTTATATACTGTTTTATATATATATATATATACACTACTGCCCATTAAAATTGCTACACCAAGAAGGCGACATGCTACAGACGTGAAATTTATACGAAAGGAAGAAGGTGCTGTGATATGCAAATGATTAGCTTTAGCAATAGCGACACCTACATTGTGTTTAAATGAGGAAATTGTTCATCCGGTTCCTCATACACAAATTGCATTTGAACGTTGTTGCCTGGTGGAAAGTTCTTGTGATGCCTCGTGTAAGAAGGAGAAATGCGTACCAGCACGTTTCTGACTTTGATAAAGGTCGAATTGTAGCGTACCGGGATTGCGGTTTATCTTATCGCAGTATTGCTGCTCGCGTCGGTCGAGATATAATGACTGTTAGCAGAATATGGAATCGATGGGTTCAGGACGGTAATACGGAGCGTCATGCGGGATCTCAACGGCCACCTATCACTAGAAGCCGAGAAGACAGGCATATAATCAACATGGCCGTAATGGATCGTGCAATCACGTCACGAGCCGTGAGTCAAGAAACGGGGTCGTTTGGAAGACAACAAGTGTCTGCACGAACAGTTCGACGACGTTTGCAGCAGCATGGACTCTCAGCTCGGAGACCAAGGCTGCGGCTTCCCTTGACGTTGCGTCATAGACAAGAGCGCCTTCAATGGTGTGATCAACGACGAACCTGGGCGCACGAATGGCGAGACGTCATTATTTCAGATGAATCCAGATTCAGTGTACAGCATCATGATGGTCGCATTCGTGTTTGGTGGCAGCGTGCATTCGTCATCGTCATACTGGCCCATCACCTGGCGTGATGGTATGGGGTGCCTATAGATACACGTGTCGGTCACCTCTTGTTCGCATTGACGGTGCTTTGAACAGTGCACATTACATTTCTGGAGTGTTACGACCCGTGGCTCTACCCTTTGTTCGAGCCCTGCGAAACCCTACGTTTCAGCAGGATAATGCCCGACTGCATGTTTCCGGTATTGTACGGACCTTCCTTGATACGGAACATGTTCGGCTGTTGCCCTAGCCAGCACGTTCTCCAGATCTTTCACCAATAGAAAACGCCTGGTCAATGGTTGCCGAGCGACTGGCTCGTCACCAAGCGCCAGTCACTACGGTTGATGAACTGTGGCATCGTGTTGAAGCTGCATGGGCATCTGTACCTGTACATGCAATCCAATCTCTGTTTGACTCAATGCCCAGGCGTATAACTGCTGTTATTACTGCCAGAGCTGGTTGTTCTGGGTACTGATTTCTCAGGATCTATCCAGCCAAATTTTTTGAAAATTTAATCACTTGTTATTTCTAGTATAATATATTTGTCCAATACATATCATTTTGTTATCTGCATTTCTTCCTGGTGTAGCAATTTTAATGGCCAGTAGTGTATATATATATATATATATATATATATATATATATATATATATATATATATATATATATATATATATATATATATATATATATATATATATATATATATATATCACTATTTCGTGATATATATATAATACTATTATCTTGTAATAAATTATTCGCAGATTATTTAATAAATGAATAAAAAATTGCAACAAAATAAGAAAATCTTATGAGTATTCCTTCATATCCGTATAAAATTCTAAACAAATAACCAAATGAATTATTTCAAGAAAAGAAAGATCTTTATTGAAATGTGTGAGTGGCATTCACAACAATATGAGTGTAAATTATAGATTGAGAAAAAAGAAAAACATAATGAAAGCAAGGAAACAAACATCACCATGTAAAGAAAAGTCGACATTTCATTATCATCAACGTAATCGAATCAAGCTTTGAATGAGGAGGTCGGGGACGTGGTTGATAAGTGTGTTTGTTCTCGTTATCGGAAGCTATATTCACTAATGGCAACTTGGGCGCGTAAAATATGGTGGTGGCACATTTTCCTCTTTGTGAAATGATATTTTTGAGAGTCTTCTGTTTGGTCCCTGTTTCAGAATTACGAAAACATGCTCACTTTTGAAGCAATGATGCTTACCCCCTGGTTGACCCGCTATACAATTGTCCATCATTTCCAACCCTCGTAGTAGCAAATAGTGTTAAGAATACCTTAAATAACCAGGAATTATAAAATAAAAAGTGCTTTCACTGGTAAAATCCAAAATAGCACTTTTAGTGTCTTATATTTTCTACGAAGGGTCGATACAAATATATAATCCACTTCTCTAAGTGATTTATAGCAAAAAAAAAAAAGAGAGAGAGAGATATCATTCTCTGATGGAATTAAATATAACTTAAATCAATATATTCATTTTGAGTCGTGAGTATTTTTTAAACAATTTTTAAATTCAATAGTATTATTTCAAAATGAAATTTTTGAAATAAAAACGTATTGGAGAATTTTTTTTCTAATGTAATATATGTTTAAAATAAATTTTGTCCTGCGTATCAATAAGCACTTTTGATAAAATATGAAAACGAATTTAGAAATATTGATTTCTCTATTTAGAATAGGAAAATAAAAAATATTTTATTTAAAAAATAATTAAAATATTTAAAAAAAGAAAATAAAAAGTATTTTATGTTCATTTACTTAATTTGCTACATAAATTATTTATTTTGATGTGCATTTAAGACAAGAATATACCTAAAAAAACTATTGCTTCTTAATTTTGTTTTGGTTTCTTTTTTTAAAAAAAATTGATTTTCTTACCGATGTTTTAATTCTGCGCTTTACCTTTTAATCGCTTATTTATACTTTTCTTAAATGAACATATTTTATCGAATGATTAATTCGAATATTATCGCGCAATCTCAATTCCAGATAAATTTTAATTGTAGATAATGAAAATCTATGTTCTAATATAAGAGTCCATATAGATTTTGTAGCTCTTATACCAGTTCAGAATTTTATACAAATGACCCAAACCGAAGACTTTAGCTGCTGTGCAAGGAAAAAGTAATTACTTCTTTAAAACAAAATTAAGGACTGACTGGATTAAAGATCATAATCATACAAATTAGGAAACTCAAGAAACACTCAGGTTCCTTAAAACTTAAAAATAAACCTTATTGTCATATTAAAGTCAAAGCTTTTTTCGAGGACCAATTCAAGAAATTCCATTTATCGGTTGAAAAAAATTTTAAACAAATGCGTCAGAGTTGCATTTCATATTTAACTTTCTAAAATAGGAACGGGTAAAATTTTTGACAAACTAACAAAACCTCATAATTAATTCCTGCCATAAGAACTCATTTATTTATATACATATAAATATTTACAAGCAACACAAAAATATGTAGAATATCCCATAGAGAACTTAAGCTTTTTTTTAAAAAAAAATTTGTTAAAAATGCATACAAAATATACGAAATAATGTTTGTCATGAATAGCAAAATCAGAAATAGCGTAGATCTTATAGTTTTCTCATTCAGATTTTAAGAAATAAGTTGAATGTCTGTGTAAGACTTACACCATTTGTCACTCAGCACCAGAAAAACTTGGAACTATTTGAAAATAATAAGCTACTTAACGAAACAGGATTTTCCTTTTAGAGAAACTTTTATTCGATTTATATTTAAGTTTTTTCTTCAACTAAAATTTTAATTTCTTATACTTTAGTATCAATTTTATGATAGTTTAATTTCTACTATCCAAATTTCCCTTTTTTTACGTTTCAAGATTACAAAAGGTAATTTTAATTTTTTGCCTTTACTTTCTGCTATTTAGTCCTGATGAAAAGATCCATTTGTCATGTATGTATTGATCTGTCTGCTAAGTTCCATTGCGTGGCTGCTGTATAAAATATTTAGTACAGTATGTAATTCTCTTAAACAATTTAAACTAACGAGAGAGCAGCATAATTTGACATTTATCAATAATACAAGGACATTCAAAAATTTTTAAAGTTATAATTAGCATTATTAGTTACAGAAATATATATATTACTAAACTAAACTCTGTGGCATGGCAGCCCATATGGGCCAAGATATACAGCGTCAATCTCTATTTTCCTGACAGAGAGACTCTGGGATGCGAAGCATATATATTGATTAGGTGGTCAGCCTAATGCGAATTCCCGAGTGTTTAGTTCCAAAGCATGCTTGGTGTTCACTTTATCGTCAAACTGAAGGGATGAAAGGCTGAGTTGACCTATATATATTAGGTTGGAGAATAAGTTCGTAACGTTTTTATCAAAGACTTTTATTTAAACAAAAATCAATAATTATATTAATAAGTTATTCAATTATATATTCGCTGTTGCTGTTTATAACCTCTTCCCACCTCTCGACCCATTTGCTGATGCCGTTCCGCCAAAAATCGCCTGGTCTGGTGTCAAAGGAGTTGTTGAGCCAGTTTTTAAGGACCTCTTGGGGCACTGGGAAATGCTCGAAAAGAATGCCTCAGTCAACAAGGGGCTCTACATTGTCCAGCTACACCTCGTGAATGAGACTATTCGACTGGAAAGATCTGATCGACATGGTCAATCCATACTTCTTCACGACAAACCATAGTCCTTCACTACAACGCCAGACCCCATGTTGCACAAGTCATCAAAGCCGTACTCCAAGAGTTCGAATGGGAGGTTCTTCAGCATCCGCCGTATTCTCCGGACCTGGCGATTATCATCTTTTCCGCTCCTTGTCAAACCATATGAAGGGCGTTACTTTCGATAACAAAGCGATCTTTGACGGAAATACATCAACAAATTGGTCGAGGGATGGGAAGAGGTTGTAAACATCAACAGCAAATATATAATTGATTAACTTATTGATATAATTACTGTTTTTTGTTTAAATAAATGTCTTTAGTAAAAACGCTACGAACTTATTCCCCAACCTAATATATATATATAATCTGAAAAATGTATATGAGAAATATAAATATGTATATATATAATCTGAAAAATGTATATGAGAAATATTTGATAATCTCACCCGAATATGTCTAAAAATATCCAAAAAAGGACTTATTTTTTTTATTTTCAACTTGTCTATTTTCGATATTCTCTCAAATAGGCGTAGAACAATATATATATATATATATATATATATATATATATATATATATATATATATATATATATATATATATATATATATATATATATATATATATATATATATATATATATATATATATATATATATATATATATATATATATATATATATATATATATATATATAATGTGATGTAAATACAGAATTATTGAGATGGATTCTCTCTTCAGTAGTTTAAGCAAAACAAATAATTTGCTTCAATTTTTGTATGTATATATATATATATATATATATATATATATATATATCTTTTCTGTATTATCTTATTATAATTATCCTATATTTCCTAAAACATTAAGAGAGAAACTCTAAAATGTTTTTTTTATCTAATATAAAACATAATATTATCTGCTTCTATCTTATTTTATTATCTTCCTAATATTTTATTGAAATAATATTTTTTCAATCTTCCTAATATTTATTATCTTCTAATATTTTATTGAAATAATATTTTTTCAAATAATAATAAATGCTAACTAACATTAAATTTTCTAATACATGTATTCTAAAATGGATTCAAAATTTAGCAAATGCTTTTGAAGAAAAACCATTTATATTTGAAACAAATATAAATGATTTTTAAATTTTATATTTCAATGGAATTTAATGGAAGTTACAGTTTAACTACATAAAGATAAATACGTCTTAGCTATTTGTAAATGTTTCATTGAATTATTGCATGCACTGTTTTAAATTGAATGTCAAAGAGTAAAAATATTTTTTAATTCGGCAGCAAAAAACATTAACCATTTGCCTTTATAAAATTCATTGAAACGGAAGTATTTAAATAAATTACAGAGTAATAAGTTTTTCTTCCAAAAATCAATTCAATATCAAAATTTTTATTTCTCTGGATTTAACTAACTTAAACTTTGACATTATCATTCATAATGTGCATTGAAAATAATTGAAAAATATTTATTTAAGTTTGAAATATTGAAAAACATCTTTTGAAATATAAAATACAATTTACAATTTAAAAATATATTACTAAGTTTTAATATCATTATACATGCCTATAATAAACTTAAGGAATTATAGTTTTTAAATTAAACTAATACGTATAAATTTGGTAAATAAAAAAGTATAATAACTTTTGATAAATGTCTCAAAAGAAAAAAATTACTGTGCTTCACAAAATGATTAAAATTTGTCGTAGCTGTTTTGTGTGATTTTATTTCGCAAGTTCATTTTCTATCAAAATGAAATAAACTATAAAAGTAAGATAATAAGCATTTTTATTTGGTTTATGAAAAGTTTTATACTTTGAATACTATTAAAATATTTTAACTTGGTGCCTTTGTTTCTATAAATGTAGGCAACGCGGGCTCCCTGTGACGTAGTTGTAAAAGTATGGCTCTTCGTAATGGAAGGATTATGGTTCGATTCTAGCAACTATTTAACATCGGGAAATGGGTGTGGCATTTTTGCTTTCTAAATGCATAAATTTCGAAATGTGCGTTATGAAATTTTCAGGGTTTTCTCCCTTGCTATATGTATCCTATCCACTTATTATAGCAAGGGAGAAACTACTCCTATCTATGACAATTATTGTTCTTTGTAATGGAAAGATCATGTTTCAATTCTAGCTACTATTAAACACCGGAAGGTGGGTATGGCAATTTCGTTTCCTAAATGCATATATTTCGGAAAGTATCCTTTGCAATTTTCGGGGTCTCTTCCCTTGGGGTACATGAATAAATTCACTATCTATGAAAATCTGTTGACCATATAAGGAAATTTACGTGGTCTATATCAAAAGTGCTTACGACAATCTTAAATTATTAGGATGACCTCTTCGTGTAATCAAAATGTGAACAAGGCTATCACACTGTGACATAGTGATTAGGATCACGCTCTTCTGATAAAGAATCCAAGTTTGCTTCCAGTTAAAGTTCATGCTTTCTATATGCACAGTGTTGGATGCATAATTGAAGTTCTCTGGATTGCTTATTCTTGTGACACTTGAATACAGCTCAACATCCAGGAAAAGTTTTCGAGGATGGCAAAAAGGCTGTGGTGGCTCAATTGTCATAAACAGGACTGTTGGCACTCCGTTATATAATGTAAAATCAATTGAAATGTGAAAAGATATATAGTCATGTTGATGTCGTGTGCCAGCTAAGCTGACATTATAAGTGCGCTGCTCCACTTTTCCAATTGAATCATATTTAGGTATGAGTCCAACTTCCTCAGTACACACATACCATAGGTACCCGATTATAGAGTAGGCAACCATTCATAGCCCATTCATACAAGCAAAGAATAAAGACAGGATTTATAGAGAGAAAAAGTACATCCATCCCGGAACCGAAATCAGGAAGTCCATATCCGCAGTCTAGCACGCTGACCGCTAGACAAGTTGGTGGCATCTAGTCGTGCATATTTTATGTTGTACATTTTATAGTTATCTGTGCAAAAAGGAATGAAAATATTTTGATGATTAGGTACTAATTACTCTGATTTATTAGATACTCTGCTGTAACTAAATGAAAATAATTGTTAGAATTAGCTTAATTTAGGTTTGTTAATCGCAGTGCCAGAATATTTTGTTGGCTTAATGTAAGTAATTATTAATATGTTTGACTTCTGATTGTTAAAAGCAGTTTATAATGTTACTTTCAAATGAAGGCTTATATTGATTTATGATCTTTATTTTAAAAGGGATTCTGATCACTACGAATATCCACACCCAATATGAAATTCAAACCTATGAACTATTTAACAAAACGACAGAAGAGTAATTATTCAACAACTCAACAATGTAGTTATGAACTAACGCACAAAATAAATGTTTTTTTTTTTATAAATAAGCATATTCTGTCATACATGTTCCAAATTTGCGATCGCATTTTTCATTCCTAAATGTCCTGTGCTCAGTCGTTAAACAGTTAGTTACCATGGGTGCAATGGTCTGGAGAAATTTACTTCCCCTTCAGATGAATGCCAAAATTGTGGGAGTAGATCCTCTGGTGCTGCCATCTATCGGAGGATTTGAAGAGAAAATGTACTTTCACCTTCATGGTTCTTTGATTAAACAAAAGACGCTGCCAATTGACTTAAATTCGCAATGCATAGCTAGCTTGGCTTGTCCAAGTGTCATTAGTAACAGCAAATTTATTTGTTTTTCGATCAACAATCGTTCTCTGCCCACAATTATTGACTAGAATTGGGCCTACAGTTAAGAAACCATTATAAACATCTACGCTCAAGCTGGAAATCAAAAAGTGAGAAGATATTATATGCTAAATTTGTACATTTTGGACAGCTTATTTTTCATCTTTTTGAAATATATAAATATATGTAATTTTTTTATTTCTTATTTACAGATTACTTTTCTCGGTAAAATTATATTCAAAAGATTCTAAAAGACATTTTTAGGGCATCCACTAAACACAGTTTAAAAAATTTATTTTCTCAAACAGTATTAATTATTAGAGAGTGAACCATTGAATATTGCTTATTTTTTTTAAATTTCATATAACATCATGTATACAAATATTTCTTTTCAGTTTTCACTTGCTCATTTTTTAACAATTGCCGATCAATGACTGAGTGGATAATGTTCCTGACTCCTAAATTGTTGGTTCCGGGTTCAAATCCAAATTCGAGCATGGATGTTCCCTTTCCTCTCCCCCTTTCTGTGTTTCCTTGTCCTTCCTTTCTTCTAAGATGATGAATAAATGTGGCCCACCCTAAAATAGAATTTGCGGTGGAGTGATGTGGGTGATGCTACTCGCTTCGTGGCGTGGTTCACAGGTGCCCACCGGATAATAATAAATCAGCAGTAGTTTCTGACCTTGTTGTGGTGAAGGGTTAGCAACCCAGGTGTTGTTGCTGCACCAGCATTGTTCCCTGAGTTGGGCTCTACTGCTGAGATAGATGTAGCCATGGTCCAAACAGAATACCTCCAACACTTGGCCTACCACTCTCAGGTGTATCATTTCACCTGGTGGACATTGCAACCAGTTTTAACGTGCCCCGAACGCTTTTAACGAATACGATGGATCATCGATTAAGCCGGGGTTCAAACTCACTACTTTTAGATAAAAAGAACATTGCCCTAACCAACCAAATCTTGGAAGATTATTTTTAACAGAAAATAATATATTATATTCGTTCATGATAAATGAATTCTATCAAATATATTTGGAGTGTCTTAACAATTTTATTAATATTCTGATTACTAAAACATTTTTATTATCTTTTTGTGTTTTATTTATTTAACACTTTTTGTACTGTATATTATGGATCAATTCCTTTAAAGTTTACAAACATTGTTTATAGTATCGTTAATAATGTTTCTTAATTATCTTGGAAAATAAGATATCAAAGGACACATATTTTAAAGGAGAAAATAACTTTAGGTACAATTAAATATTTCCTAGAATTCAGTTTGTTTTAGACTGATTTCTATGGTTTTCATTGTCAAACAGTTTCTCGGTTTATTTGATCATGGTTGAAAATAACGAGGTACCTGGTTGTGCTTAATGACTTAAATTAGTGGAAATAAACAGTCTGAGCAGAGAACGTGCTAAATCAAAGAAACTTTTATTAAAAGCCTTTTAAAATTTTATGGATTCGAATAATTTTGTGTACTCATAACTCATTATTATCACACATGTAGGAGGTATAACAGAGAAACTGAGGCATATATTCCTTTCAAAATATCTTTCAAACATTTATTGAATATTAAAAGCATTAACAGCACATTAGCTTCAACAATAGAACTATTCCGTTAGTAGTATATTATCTATATAAATTTTAGCCGACAAGATGTCTCTTAAAATTTCTGCATGGTTTCACTTCACTTCAAATAAAAGTTTTGATTGTTTTCACTGATTCAAAACCGAATGGGACATTTATGTTAACATTTCTGAATGAAATATGCATTGTAACTGCCTCTTTACATTTCTACAAATAGAATAATTTAATTATATTCGATACTTTGTATAACGTTAGCATTTTTATATTAAAAAATCTTAACTTTAAATGCAAACTAATACATTTTAAAATTCAAATATTTAAATAATTGTTTTTCAATCCTTTTTAATAACAAAATAAATTATTTTTAAGAATGGACTTAAGATATATACATTTAAAATTAATGCATTGTGGCAAATAAAAGTTTTTAGGTAAGAGAAATGGAGGCTATAAGAATTATCTTTTATTTGTTTAAAATAAATGAATAATGGTAAATTTTCGGTAAATTTCAGAAACTTTTCTTAGTTAGAACACTAATTTAATGATGTCGAAAAATAATTATTGAATTCCATTAACGTTCCTGACAGACATTGAATAATAAAAATTTTCTTAAAATTACATCAAAGATTAAGGTTTATAAATAGAATATCATATACATTAAAACTGAACTTATGACAAATAAGTTAGAAGCAAAATTATATCAGTCTGTTAAAAATTACATTTAATAAGCCATGGCACTATTATGAAAATTTTTCAAGAAAAGAAATAATATTCTTAAATTTCGAAAGATTTTGATGTGGAAGTACTATATTTGGTGAAGTTCTTTTACATGCTAATAAACTTTTCCGACGCTGTTACTTATGCATAATATTAATCTGTGTTAACTATTTTTTTAAAGTATTTAATATATACTACTAAGTTTACTGTGTTTAAATTCTTTTTTCGCTTATGTGAGTCGTTATAATAATCTGTATTTTTCTAAAGATTACGTTCAGTTTGATAACCATTATTATATGAGTTATTTCATTATTTTGTGCGAGAATTTTTCAAAATAACGTGCTCTGTAATTAAAATTTCCTTACAGATAAATTTGGTTTCAGTTGGATGAAAATTCAATTTATGCAAGTAAGTATAACTATTATAATTTTAACATCTATGATATTATAAATTACCCTTTCTTACCATAAATTAATCAATCTCAGTTTTAAATATTTTTCCCAATTTAAATAAGCTTTAGAATCATAAAGCTGCATATCTTCTAAATACAAACTCTGTTCCAAAATTTTACATTTATTTATGTTAAACTTTAAAATGTGGTGGTCAAGGCTTTTGTTCTCATTATTAGGAAGTGCTAACTTTGAACCCCGACACAACCAATTGACCAACATGTTTGCTAAAGGTGGCTGATATCACGTAAAATATGTCATTGTCGCAATGTCCTCTTTATGAAATGATACCTGTTGTGTTGCAGGACAAATTTGGGAGTCTTCTGCTTGTTTCCTGCTTCAAAGTTACGAAGACCCACTGAGTGTCCCACTGTGTAAGATGTCATTGATTCCACCCCTTGGGGTGCTGAAAAGTTAAAATCCTAGTAGACGAGCATGTAACAACACTTTAAAATTTTCCTTCCAGTAACCAGTAAAAGTAACCAGGATTCCAAAAGAATAAACTATATTCTTCTGGAATCCTCATTATATTATTATTTGCTAATCTTATTTTTAAAGAAAAGCTTACGAAATAGAGAATATTTTTTTTTTACCTTATCAAGACAGGAATTACCAATGTGCAAGTTATGGAAATTTAACTTGAATTTTCAAGTTATGTTACGTGTCAAATAAATAATAAGTGTTATAAAACATACTATATTTTCTAATTTTTTAAACTAATAAGAACAAATTTATCTACCTAGCCAAGCAAACAAGGTGTAATGTTAAAGCAACTTTGGATTCAGGAGAATTAAAATATTCCATTTCAATTTTTACTTTTACTTTGCACTTAAGTATTCAAGTTTTAATACAGATGTGGATGTAAAATATGCACTGATAACTTTGCGATGTATGGGACACTGTTATGTTTTATGGCAAAATTTCTTTTAGATTTATAAAGTTAAAATGCGTTAATTTGTTAGTTATCCACAAAAACAAATTTTAGATCTAAAGTGAAATTTTATTTATTATTATTTTTTTTAATGTTAATTTATTCATATGAAATTTTCCTTTCTCATGTGAGTTTCAACCTATTTAAATTTTAAACCACTTAATTTTATCCCATTTAAATGTTAAACTACTTGATTTAATCCTATTTAAATTTTAAACTTCCATTGACGAATTAGTCCTCTTCCTGCAAATAACCAAAACCATATTTATTACAACAGGTGTTTTTAATATACATGAAATGTTAATATATTTTATCATTCAATGACTATTCACTTATTAAGTTAGCAATATTGTTTGATAATTAAAAAGAAAATTTTTATTTTATAGAAATTCAATTAAAAAAAATATGCTTTAATCAGATATTGATAGAAAATTTTTAAATATTCCATATACAATCTGTTCTACGCTGTAAAAAAAACTGTTCTTATATTTTAGTGCATTTTTCATTGTTTATTAATTTTCAGGTAATTAAATAAAATGTACACATATACTCACAAAAAACGATCCAGAAATGCAAGTGGCCAACATAGAACTATTAATTTCATTTTCATCTTGTTGGTAAAAAGTTGTTTTATTGATTTTTTTTAAGTAAAATTAGTTCCAAGTAATAATTTTGCAAAATAAATGCAATCAAAGCAATAATCATTTGTGATTATATTTTAAATATTTTTATTCAAAATTCGATTCAAAGTCTATTGATCTTTCACAAATTGGATTGATATGTTGTGTAAGATAGTAGCTTCTCTCTCAGTGCTTAAAAAAAAATCTAATTCCTAACCCACACAAGAACGTAAGTATGAATATATGATCGATGGATATCAAGGTAATTACCATTCTTTAAAAACAGTGTTTAAGAAAAATAAATAAAGAGAAACACTTTTTAAAAAATTATCTTATTTTAGTTACAAAATTATTAATGAACTCTATGTATATTCTACGAATTCTATGAAGAAATGATAATTGTGCCATAAAATATTTAATACAATTATATATATAATTAATGTATATACAATTAATAAAAATTTATAAATAAATGTATTAGGTAAATAAAATTCCTCTGAATATAAATATTGGAATAATTTGTGTCTGTGTGAATAAAGTTTTGATATGTAAAATATAATATATAGTCAATATTTAACAGTAAATTCATTTTGATGTTGTTGATTAATGTAATTCTTAAATATTCATATGATATTTTCTTTCAGTGTCTTTTCCTCGATCGATGGTAACTCGCTTAAAACTAATTGGAGAATTGCAAATGTTCTAGTTAGAGAGCACTTTCCCCCAAATCATATTCAGTTAGAATTATTGACACTTTAGGGGTGACGCCACTAACTATAAAGATTCATGAGATTCTGGTTAAGGCATTAAGATAGATTGGTTATTCATCAATTGTTGATTAACATCTCCACAACTTGACTGTAACTTTAATCTTAAACTAGCCTATGGCTTATTATCTAACAAGCTCATTACTTCGGCAGTGCAGGAAAAGTATGAAGATGAAAATTTACGCAAATATTTATGAAAGTTTCACTTTACTTTATTTATATTACATTAGATTATTTTTAATACAATAATTCATAATTTAGAAGCAGTCTGTGGCAGAGTGTTAAGGTAGTGAATGTAAGCAAGAAACAGGTACATTTCCAGTAATATTTATTCAAAGAAAAGATTAATTAAAATTAAATTGTCCATCTGCAATATAGAAGTGACTCTTACCGTGGTTAGCAGACATCTGTGTATTATTTCTTACTGAAAGAAGCTTTTTATAGGATATGCTACGGGGTTGTTAAATATATAAGAAAGATCTTAAAAATTCACTGACACCTGTGTTTCAGGACTTCTGTGTAAAGGTAAAATAAGGGGGAACATTCATAGATTTAGAATTGTATTAAATGGGTTAAATTCAATATTATATATGCATATATATAATATCTATTCATTTTAGAGAAGCTTTAATGCTGACTTAATTAGTCGTCATTTCATAAGTATGCATACTGCTTGCATGATTATTAAATATCTTTTGAGAATTCTTATGAAATAAAATTTTCTTCCGAGAAGAATAGAATAATCTTGTTATCAGTGAAAATTTAATTTACTGTAAAGCTGATTGCTCAAAAATAAATTACAACACTGGTGCAGGTAATTGTTGCTCAGCTGATGGTACAAAGTTATCATTTCCTTTGATAAAGCATACATCTGCATTCTTAGGAGAAGTAATCACTGTTCTCATTTGAGTTATAATATGCTTCAACAGGACTTGCTTTCATTAGAGAATAATTAATCAATCTGATAGTCAAGCTGGAATTTGCTAAAATCTACTTTAACTCCTATTCTTCACAGTTGATATGTGGCAATTTCTCACCTTATAAAATGGATAGCCTGGATTCCGGTATCTCTGGTAATGAGTAAGCAAATGAGCTGGTGAGGACTGATTCAGCAACTGATTTATTGTACATAAACTAGCTCAAGACATTTCAGAGGACTAGATCTGAAATGGTGTTTCTAATTACTTCAGAAAACAACAAATTTCGCATTGGTATAAGAACAAGCAAATTTAATAGAAAGTACCTGTTCCAGTAAAAGATAGACATATTTGTTAAAAATCACCCTCTTAAAGGAGAGCAGTAGGATTTTCTTACTGGATACTCTCATTTCATCACACTATAATAGGAATATTAGATGATACTTCCAGCAAAGATTGTTAACACATGATGAAAATCTCATTACATATCCTAAACGAATCTGAAATATTCGCTGACTTTTTGCCTCAGCCATGGTATTTTTCAATAAATTGCTTTTCCTTTTTAGTAAACAATACAATTAGCATTTGATCACAGTGATGTGTTCCATTAGCCACCCATCCTTAAATCTAATTTTAAAATGAATAATAATTTTACTCCTTACTTATATGAAATTATGCATTAATTGCATTGTCTAATGCGAATACCACATTTGATGTGTAAGGCAGAAATGGGAAGTAGCAAAAACATTTGAACTAAAATTAGAATTTTATTTTAAGCAATACGTTCTTTTCTAAGATTCTTTGTCCAAAGAATTTCAGGAAATTTTCCGAAGATGAAGAACAGGAATTTTCAAACATGCTCATAATAAGTATTTCTTTTTATGTTAAATGTTCTGTTTCTACAGTGGAGTGCAGCGCTTTTATCCTTTTGTTTTTATGACCTGATTTTGAATCTGAAAACGTTGCCACCTATATTGGAATTTTGTGATTAATATTTCATTGCCTATATTTTTTTATCATAAAATGCTACTAATAAATAATTATATACCAATATTTCTCATAAATTATTATATTCTTACAAGAGTGCATTTCTATTGGTTCACATTAAGATATATATATACATTTGTAGAATAGTTATAATGATAAAATTTGAGATTTGAACATCAAAATTTTGTTTCGTAAATTATCCAAAAAAATTTGTGGATAAGGGCGAAAATTCGTACGAAGAATTTCCAGAGAATTTTTTCTCATTATGTTTAATTTTTTTTCTTTTTCTTTGCGTTTTTCAGAATTTATATAAAAATTTAAATTAAAAAAAAAAAAAAAAAAAACTTAAATAAAAAAAAATCAGAAAAAAAATTTCGATATTTTTTTTATAAAACACTCTTTATTCCGATTGTTTCTGTTTTAATTTGGTTTTCACGTAAATTTATTTAAATTTCTTTACCTAAACAATATGAAAATAAGTTATAAAAATACCGAACACAATTCTTTTGTTTAACATATAATAAAAAAAAATCTGTGGTATCTGCTACTTATTAAAAAGTAGTATAAAAATTTCAGTCAACATATTATATATTTCCTTTAACAAAAAAATGTTCGTATACAATCTTAGATAACTTATTTCCAGTTACGAAATAGAATGATTTCGGTAACAGTGGTAGGTTGAAGAATAGAAAATTTTATTTGTAAATTTCGGAGAAAATCTTGTAGAAGTTTTTCGAAATCAGTTACAAATTCGATTATATAGTACGTTTACGAACGTGATTTGCAATTCATTTTCGTTTGATTTCGTAAACTGTGTGTCTCCACGGAAATCTTATTTTTGAGAATGGTTTTCTTAGGGACCTCGTATTACAATCAAGGTTTATTATACCGTTCGTTAGTGACACATATAATTAATTTTGAAACTTTTTTATTATTTTTACTTGAATATTCTAAAAAATGAATGATTTGTTATATACATATATATTTGCTTGATCTGTGTTAAAATATCTTTTTCATATGCTTGTTAAAGTACTTTTTTTAATGAATTTATACCAATTGAGCACAGAAATATTTATTTGATGTGTATTTATATTCCTTCAATTATGTTATCTTACAAACGCTAGCTTTGACGTATATTCAATTTCCAATTAAAATGTTTGATCGAGAATAATTGGTTGAACCAATAAGTTACTGCATTATTACTTATTACAGAGCTGTCTAATATGTTCCCCGTAGAGATAGCCACTAACTGTACAAATTAGCCACAAATACGAAATATTCACAATTTTTTTATTTCATAAATGATAAAATACAAATAAAATAACGTATGATACACCTTAAGACGAATAAGAAGTCTGAAGTTGAACTAGAACTAGAAATCGAATGGTCCAATTCAAATTCCAACTGTTCGTCTATACATGAACGTTGTCCAGTTCGAGTTCTAACTGTTTTTATATTTGTAAGCATGGCTTCTCGAATGCTCGAGGTTGATCAAGCAAGATCATTCCCATTTCCATTTAAAACTGTAAATCTAAGAAATCGTTTCGATTTCTAGTAAAAACCGGAAATCTATCAAGACCGTCCTGATTTCCAGTTAGAACTCGAAATCGGAATGATCTTGCTTGATCACTTAGATTAAGATATCTTGCTTTCGCAAAGGTATATCTTTGTGAAAACAGTTTTCCAACATGAAATCCATAAAATCAAAATATAGATCTTCTCTCTCGATAAGTTAGTCAATTGCGCTGTTTATCAATAAGAATTATAAAAGTTAATATTGAGGAATTAGTGAAGATCAACATCCTCAAACTCCCTATCAATTTTTTGGAGTGATATTTTTTGAATAAATTAAAATAATAATAATAAAAACTCTTTTTTTTTTCTTAATGTGCACTTCCTATTAAAAATCATTGATAAAATTACATACGAGGTATTTTATGTGAACACCCTACTTTTAAAGCGGCCCTTGCAGAAGGACAACTCTGATTTATATCAATATTTAGATAAGAAAAACTTTAAAAAAGACAGAAAAAAATTATTTAAAAAAAAAACTTAACTGTAATAGATCTATATATATTAACTCTACTGTCAAGAGATGGCTGGCGTTACTGCCCATCAGAGTGAACTTCCAAAAGAGATGGAGAGAGATGTGAGAAATGGAAGGCTAACTATCCGGTTCATAAATAACTTTGTTTAATATTTGTAATGTGTACCTTATAACCTTATAAATAGCTTTGTTTATTATTTGTAATGTGTACCTTATAAATAACTTTGTTAGTTATTGGTAAGTATTTTCTTTTGTAACTGTTTTAATCATGTGTGTAATGTCGTAATAAAAGATTTGTTTTTTATTATTTCAACTTAGATTTTCTTACGTCCCTACATAATACATTTTTCTAGAATATACTCAAATTGAAACAAGTATTGTTAATGTGTTGATAACATTAGCAAATAATTCATTTGAAGAAATTATTTTTAAACTAATTTTTAATCTTCAAAACTATCAATAAAGGAATTAAGTTTTTTTCGTTATTTACATGGTGACAGTTACAAAAATATATTTTTAGACGTTAAGAATAGCAAGTAGAGAGAAAGAGAGAGAGAGAGTTTCTATAATTTACAAATATTTCACTCTAAAAATTGAATTTATAAATTTTTTCGGTGAAATTCCATTTTTCATCAGAAAAAGAATTCGAATTGAAATTCGTCACTCATGAGTAAAAATATCTTTTCAATTTACCGTAATATATAAATATTTGAGTTCTCATTTTCTTACAACTTCCTATTTTGTGTTAGAAGTGTTTCTTATTTACGTGTTTTTCTACCTATTTTTATTGACGTCACAGCAGCTGTTTTCGATTGATGAAAGAGCTGTTTTCTTTATTCGAAAAGCTGCAACACGGTATAGCGTGGTAACACTGTCAATAGTAGGCATTCAGCTTTCGATTAAATTCTATATTTACTCCTTCGAACAATATTCGAATTTAAAAACGTAAGTTTGAGTCATTTTAATGTCAGTTCCATACATTCTATTTAAGAAATTCTTAATTTTCCGATCGAAACTATTGAAGGAAGATAATATCCTAAAATTCGAATAATAAAATATAGTTATAAAAACGGGATAGGCTTAATTTCCCACGAAATGTTTTCCTGTATCGAAAGCTTATAATTTTGGAACATTTTGAACATGGTTAGGCATGCACAAGGCATGCGTAATATATCAGATTCAAACGAAATGTTGCAATTGCGCTATTTGATTTTTTTATGTGTACATTGACAAGCAATAGTAGTTGTTTGACAGTTTCTTAAATTATCTTTTGTAATTGTTTCATTCTTCCCAGATTTTTTTTCCCTTTTATTATAATCTAATTAGCAAAAATATATTTTCATTATTATATTTTCAAATAAAAGAAAGGAAATTCATAAAAAACTATGCTTAGGTTTGCATCATATTAATTGTTTAGGTTGGTATTACAAATGAGGTTTCATATTACATATTTCATGGCATAACTATCCGTCAGTAAGATTAATGAAATAAAATTCGCAAGCATGACAAAGTCAATTTACTTAATGACATAAAATTAATGCAGTACGTTCTTATGAAATTTCAATTGCATAGATCAGTATTACAAATGAGGTTTTGTATACTAATTGGCATAAATATCCATCCCTAAGACCAATGAAATAAAACTTCGCAACTATAACAAAGTCAATTTGCTTAATGACATAAAATTAATGCAGTACATATATTCTTACAAAATTTCAATTTCTTAGAGTAGTATTACAAATCAGGTTTGATACACTTAATGGCATAAATATCTCTCTTTTAGATTAAAGAAATGAAAAGTTTATGTTTTTAATTCGTTAGTATGACAAAGTAAATATTTTAGATGACATAAAATTAATACAGTATATTTTTATGAAATTTCAAAGATGCATAACTTAAGAGTTTTAGAGCAATAAAAAAATTAAAAGCATACTTCTATGAAAAGTAATTGAAAATATTTCTCTTGTCTAGATTAAATATATTTGAATCATCTAACTTGATTTTTTCAAAATTATTGAAGGTAAATAATGAATAATACTAATGTCAGAATTAAGTTTCTATGATATTGCCATTATATATATTTGATATCTTTTTATTATTTATAAACAAAAATCATCTTAAAACAATGTAAAATGTAATTATTTAAAAATAATAATATTTGAATTACTTTAATAATTAATATTTCTGAAAAGATTTTTAAAATTATTTTTCGTATTCACGTATTAGAATAGGCAAATATTTTCACACATAGAAAACATAATTTAATCTTGAAATCTTTTCACATTACGTTTAATTACCACTTGAAATATATTTAAAAAGTTTTTGTTTAAAACATTATTAAAAAAACTTCTTCCGAATTAAATTTAAAAGGATTAAAATAATTTCAATTTATTATTTTTTGCAAATAAAATTTCTTTCACAGTTAATTTCACAGTTTATAGTCATACTAGTTTCACTCGAATTAATTAAATACGAAGAGAGATGTTTAAAGCTAAAAATCATGAAATTTATATTCATTGTTTTTACTACTACTTTATATATTTTTTTATTTAATTTTATATCTATTTTTTTATTTTCTGGCTTAAGGAGACATGCATTGCCTTATTGTAGACCAAAACTTTAACAAGAACAAAAGGATCTGGAATTTATAGATAGCTCTCATCATTAAATGTTCCTAATCGAGCACTTTATTAAATGTTGTTTAGTTTAAGAGTCAACCTAATTATTTACGAAATTCTAAAGCTAAAGGTGATTTCATCAATGAATAGAAAATAGTGTTTTCTTGTATTCGATTTCAATATGCATTTTCATTCCATAAGGAAGGGCGGATTTCGTCCCATAACATTGCAAAATTCCATTCTATTTCATCTGACTTTTTAACTGACATAGCTGACATAGTTATGACATAAAATATTGGAAATTTAAATACTTGAAAGTGCTTAGTTTTAGTTATTGAACATGTCAAAAATCTATATGAAACCTAAAATCTTTTTGTGTTAAATACAAATTCATTAATCACTTAGAAAACAAAAAGAGCTCACTCATTGGATTAAAATTGTATTCATAAAAATTACATGAAATAAAGAGAAAACTTATCCATATAATTTAAACTACAAATTACGAAAATAGTTACTAAAGAAGAATATATAGTTTTATTTGTAATTTTATACTTTCAAAGTGTTCTTTTTTATTTGACCTAAATGTGTGATTTCATTCTTCTACACATAATTTTTTTTCATGAGATGAAAAGTTTCAAAAGGATTTACATATTATTATGCACTATACCGTAGAAACATTTACAATTTTGTTCCAAACTTTTCAACATTTGTATGGCATTCATCATGAAGTCAATAGTGGGACACATTTTCTTTCTAAACTTTTCACAACTTTTAAGGCAACTTTCAATCTATCGATCAACTATACGTCTATGGACTAGTTATCCACTTTTTAAGTGAATATTTCATAGTAATTCCTTTTTAAACCCCATTTTTAGACCATATCAGACCATGTCTGTCCATCAGTTCTGTTCTGTTTTTTTTTTTTTTTTTCCCTATTAACAACAAATTTTGCTTTCAATTAATGTTAAATAACTATTAATTTCATTTTATTTAAACTATTTCTTTTTTTAAATAAAATTCAAAAGAAAGTCTCCAGCCTTTGATCTATTTGTGTCAAAATAGTTTTATATGGATGAAAAGTTATAGCTATATGTGTGATAGTGTGTGACAGATATATGTAATAATTAATAACTTTTTATTGGTAAAATAAGAAATACCATAGTTTTTAACATTCGAAAAATAAAATTTTATGAAAAATAATTAGAATTTAACATTAATAATTCATTAGTTCTTAAAGCATCATAATGATTTAAAGCTTATGATGAATAATGTTTGTCATTTTGGCAATTTCTCCAATTCCTTCGTACAATGTACCACACACTGTAATAATGGTTAAAGATTGTAACTCATATTTTACATTTTTAATCTGATAAAAACTTCTTCAGCAATAATTGCATAATAACAATTAAAAGTTTGACAAAGCAAAGACTTTCCTTTCTATGAAATATTTTGATTTAAAATTATTAATTATTATTTTTCTATGAAATATTTTGATATTTTGATTCCTTAAATATCTTTAAAAAAGCTCTAGCATTTGAATTTACGAAGAGTTAATGGAATAAGAAATTGATAATGAATTCACAAATGTCTAAACTTTGTTGAAAACACTTAATCATCTATCTAATTCCCTTATCAGATCAACATTGTTTCTCTGATCAACACTTCATAAGGACTAGTAATGCTTAAGTAGATATCTGTTTGTAGTACCTATTTAGTAACTGCAGCAATTGCTGAACAATTTTATAAGTTTTCCAAGATATATGTTAAACTGTGTTACCACTATCATCCAAATATATTCGTTAAGGAAAGAATTCAAAGATGAAACAGGCAGGTGCTGCATTGTCAAAGAAAACCAGCTGGAAAATACAACTTATCAAGGCAGCTGGCTTTTTCAGGAATAGCATAAGCTGTGTACTTCTGTCAGAGAACCTGATAGAAGAGAGAATACCACACACACTCAAAACAAGACTATAGTAGATTATCCCAGATAATTATGTAGATAGTTTCAATAGGTGTACCACCCATTGATTTCTTCGTATAATGAATGATGGGTTCCATTGCAAAATTACTCATCTCTCTCCAAATCAGATGATCTTAAGCATTGACTGAAATATATGTCTTATTGCTGAGAATGAAATTTATTCCTTTGGTCACCATCTCGAACACGAAAGCTATCATTCAAAATTACGCAATCTATAGTAAAATTTCAGAGAAAGTTACGTTGGTGGTTGTTGAGTTTAAACAGGCCATCAATTATCTGAATGTTTATTAGTATTATCTATCAATTAATTTTTCAAAATAATCATAATATGTCTTCCAAATCCACATAATAATTGCCATTAAAAATACAAACATAATGAGCTACCAAGCCTTTAATGAATTTGTAACTTAGCAATTCAAAATCAATATCAAAAATAAGAATTAAATAAAATTATTAGTTTCATGCAAAATAATTATTAAGTTAATACGCAAGTTAATTATTGCAAAATTGCTTTGATATATTATAAATAAGATTTTTTACTGTTAAAAAATTATTACAAACAGTTACGTAAATTTAAAGTATCATAGTAATATAAACATATTGTAACAGGAAGTAACAAATATGTGTATAGATTTTTTTCTCTATTAATACTTAATTTATTAAAACTAATTATTACTTAATTTAACTAATCTCATTTTTTTATTTTTAATAATTTTTTTTCTATTCAATTTATTCGGAACATAAGCCTGATGATTCTTTGATAGGAATTTCTTCAAATTTACTTCTGGTACACCCAGCCATTCCCAAGTCATCAACATTCCCTTATGATAATACCTAAGAACATATTAGGAACAAAATGGGAATAATTCTGTACGTGAATACTACCGATTTACACAAAAAAATTTTTAATGATTTGTGAAAAAATTCTTCTATTAGCCTTATTTACCTCAATCTTATAAACATAAATCAAATTAATAAAAGAACATAAAGAAATGTTTAACATTTCACTACCAACATATAATAAATTTCACAGATTAAGTAAATTAAAAAATCAATTATATAATTTGTCTACTTTAAAAATATAATTTGTTGTGAATTGTAAAAAATGAATGAAAACAAATAAAGTTATATAATAAATGGAGGTTTTGTTAACATAATGATTAAAAAATAATACATTCAATAAATAAAAATAAATTGATTATAAATAAATCATAATACATTAGATTCAAAATTAAGTTTAGTGAAAGTAATCCAGAGAAAATAAATTTTAACCACTTCATCGGAAAAAAATATAATCGAAAAAAAGAAAAAACAGTTTTATATAATCACCTCTTTATTAGAGCATTGAAAATAAATTTCCTTTTTCTTCTTAACATTCAAAATTTCTGATTTTCAATTCTTTATCGAAAATAATTCATTTATGCTTTAAAATCTTTTCCTCCTGATTTTGAAAGCCTCTAATATTTATTTTTTACCGGCTTTAAATTCTTATAATAAATTAATCCTATTAAATTAAAGAAATGAATTCCCCTTTGATATTTAATAATCTTTTAAAGAGAAATTATTTTGAAAATTGACTGTAGTGACATCTATGAGCAGTAAAAGTAACTAAAGGCAAACTTTAAAAATATATATGTGTGAGTAGGAGGTTTGTTCTTAATCAATTTGTCATTTATTTTCTAGTCAATCATAAATTAAAAATATATATTTTAAATTATATAAAATAATAATGAAATAATTATTTAAATTAGATTATAAAACTAATTTGTGGTTAGAGTATCTCAATGTAAAAATGTAAATGTAATTAATTCGGAATAATAAATTTTAACATATTTTTATATTGGTATAGTTCAAAAAATTCTTATTTTTTCATCAAATTTGTAAATATTAATGATAAAACAAAGTTCTTATTTATTAGAATTTACAAACAGCTTTAGAACATATCAATATATTCATTATTTAAGTTCTAATTAATGCATTTTCTACTAAGACTTTAAAATAGGAAGCAAGTGTTGCAACATAAACTATGATGTTTAAGTAGGTATCATTTTTAAATGACTAATAATCATTTTTATATCCATTTAAACAATAATATTCCCAGATATAATACAAGTCAATATTATTTTATTTTAAAAAAAATGGGTATTCATTATTAAATTTAAATTGTTAAAAATATGATTCTTGAGAGACAATAAAAGTTTTGTGCTATCTGAAAAAGCTTAAAAACTATATTATTCTGAATCTGATTCTTGTGATTTTCTTCAAAATCTCATTCAATAAGATATAATTTGTTGAAAAGTTACATTTCATTGAACCAATTACTGTTATCAAGCTTAGCAGCACTTGGTTTAATAGAAGCTATTGTCGCAATCTAGCTGTACTTTTTTACTATTGGTAAAATGCTCAGAAATAGAAATTATCTTAGTTTTATTGATAAAAAATATTAAGACTCTTGGACAGCATACTTTAAGAATAAGGGACATTGCAATCAGAAATATACTAAACAGTAACAGAATAATATATTCCTTTAATGTAAATATACGTTTGATGCCTTAACGAAGTCTCGTGAAGGAATTCTACAGCAATAAATAAGAAATCATGATAACATCTAGGAATCTTATTTTAAAAAAATCTTAGAGTGAGACCATAAATTTTTACCACGGCCAAAAATATTCCTTTGATAATCCAGTTATATAATTCTTAAATAATATGTTTAAATCTTACTCGTGATGCGAAATACTCCATAAATAAAAACCCTTCGGGTAAAATATATTTTAGGGTGCTCCTTGGCCAATACTGGTGATTGTTTTTTCGCCAAGCTTGTTTTCGTTTATGTTTGAATAAACAAGATGGCGCTGAAAAAACGATGGACAAATAAACCAAAATCACTGACAATATGGTGCCAAAATGGCGAGAAACAGAGGGGCACCTTAAAATATAGATCATCCTCAAGACTTTCACCTTAAATTTGTAAAAATAGAGCAATGCATTTAACTGCTGAAAAAAAAATATTTAAAAAAATTATAGCAATATATTGCACTATTATTCTAAAGATGGATTATTAGATGATAATTCTAAAGATTCATTATTATAAGACATCTTTTTTTTTTATAAGAACAGCTAACGTTTAAAAAAAATTAAAGTCAATTCCTACTTAGAAAAGCAAAACAATATTATTAGAAAAATTTACTAAATCTAATTAACTAAGTTTGATTAGTGAACTAATACTTGAAAAAAGGTATTAACATCAAGCGTCATCCACTACAAGTTTGAGAAATGTATTTGAAATTGAATGGATAAATAGAAAAAGTATATTTTTTAAAGTTGAAAATTTAAGTATCAAGATATACATCGGGAGAGTGTGAACTAACAGTAGGAATTGAAAAGGATGTATTATATAATAATAAATTCCTTACAACATTTTCTTTTTCTCAAGACGTTTGTTTTTGCCTATTTGAAAACTTTAATGCTATTGTTTTATTAAAATAATATTTCTCATGTTTTTTAATTTTTATTTATTCCTACCATCAAACTTGTTAATCTGAGACACCCCCTTTCTCGCGCCTATAACGAAAAATTGCCTTTCCGACTTCTGGCTGCGACAAAGGGTATAACTCCATAAGCACATACAAATACTCAAGGATAATTTCTGGGGGAATTGCATTGCATTTCATGGATTGCGCTTCTATCATTTCATCTGTGTACATAGTTGGCATACAGTACTAGGCATGTATGGCAATTGTATATATTTCATCATTTTGTTTGATTTTAATATGAGAACTTAAGCAGATTTTCAAAGAATTCACGTTCTTATATTTATTTTGCTTCCCATGTAAAGTCACCAGTTACATATTATTAAGAAATAATTTTTTTTAACTCTCATTATCATTATTATTATTATTTTATTGGAAAATTATATTCAATAAGCTTTCATATCAAAATTGTATTTAAATAGCAACTTTCATTCAACGACTTAGATATTATCTAATTGTTTTTCACGTTTGTTTTATAATTTCTTGTTAAATATTTCTATCTCCTTCATGGTGGACCAGACAAGCTTATTTTAGATTAAAGAAGTGTAAGATCTCAAATTATTCTATGCATTTATTTTTAAACTAGCTGCAGCGATTGCAATAAATTAGTTAATAAACTGGCTATTAAAAAATTTTTCAATGAGCATTTCCGTCTAAGGAATCTTCCGCATCTTTTGTTAAACATCCCTGCGTTCTTGAGAAAAGTCAACATTCTTTAATAATATTCAAGTGAAAAAGAAAGTTAGACAGAACAACTTAGAGCATCCCAACCATGAATAAAAGCATTATTTTCGACTTAATTCTTCTCAACTCCCACTCCATTTATCTTGTATGGAAATTCAATAATTTAATTCAATTAAATTATTCAAGCGACATTTACCCGACAGTCGTTGACCTTTCCAGTTTTTCGGAAAAGCAGCAATCCTGTATCCTTTGCTATTTTTCCTTATCTGACAAAACATGTTAACAAGAGTAAGTCACGAACATCCTAAGGGAAAAATTGTTTAATTTCATGGTTGCCAGATGATCAAAAATAAAAATGTAATAATCGTTTGCGTTTGACAATACAAAAAGTTTGAATATAGTTTTCTGAAAGCAAATTACAAGCTTCAATGATGCCATTAAAAGCAGCTATCTTCTTTTCATCTTTACTTTTACATTTTTATAGTTTTACTTTTTCTTTCAAAGCTTAATATTCATTATGATATAATTAATTAATATTAAAATTTTTTTGCTTATGTGTTATTAATTTATTTATCAATAAATTTATTATTAGTGACTGACAATAATTTATCTTTCTTATTATAAACTTAGTATGGTTGATTTTTCCTAAACGAATTATGAAGATCGCAATTAAATCACGAAGAATTCATATCATCGAAAATATTTTCATGTTTGTAAATCATAATGTCTTAATCACATTTTCATCGCCATAACATAAACCCCAATGAAAAAAAAATAGTTATCCTTAGTAACGTTTTCTCGGTTACGAAGCAATTTGAGATAAAATGAAACATCACTTGAATATTTATCATCACTAATAACCAATTTCATTAATTACTAACATTTATTTTCATTATTATTTTTCACTCAAATGTTAATTGCGTTCAAATTTTTAAATTTAAATGCAGAAATATTGTCATATATTACACATATTTAAGAACAGAAGTATTATCATACATAGTAAATAAATTATTGAAAATTATCTTTTTTAATTTATTAGATCTGCCTAGTTTATTTTATTCCACTGAGCTTTCAAGTGAATGATTAGCGTTGTAGCCTCCAATTCAATAATCCCTATTGTACGGTTTTCATCGCGGCTGCTGAGCTAGCTGTCAGCAGTCGAAACTCTGGTCTTGTGTTCAATATCTTTTGCGTACAAATCTCATCTTGCGCATGGATGTTCGTAATGGTTTCGAATTCACGCGTTTTAAAGATATATATAACCCGGTTTAATTACCCCTCATGGAAAAAAATAACCGTTGAATGACAAAGAAGACAATTCCACCTTTGGTGTAAATATTTGCAAGTTGTTTGAATTCACTTTAAATTTTAGCTCCCTATATCTTCGAATATTACCACAGGATGACAACTAATCCAAATAAATTCGTAGGTGGTAAGCTATAGTAAGCAGCTATGGTTTTAAAATAAATGAGTAATATGCTTTCAAATATTATTATTGTAAACAAAGCTCCAGAAATACTTTCAATAAACTCCAATGATTGAAATTTTTTTCAATTGTTTGTTTGAGACGGCCGTGATGGTTTGTAAGGACATTCGTTATTGGAAGGTAGTGAATTCGAATGCCATTCTAATCGGAGATCTATTGTGTTCCTTAATAGTGGTTGGGACATGTTAAATATATGGAAGTCGCAATGTCTTCCATGTAAAATGATACCTATGAAGTGGTAGGTCAAATATGGTGTTCTTCGACTTAATCCACTTTCAGGGCTTACATGGGGCATCCATTGGGTGCCACCCCATTAAATTAGCTGGCACCATTACTCCCCCCCCCTTTTAATGCTGAAAAGTGGAAATCCTAGTAGTCAAGCATCATGCGAGTTCGAGATTTTTGGAGGAAAAACAGTCCTAAGCCAATCACTTAACTTTCAATATTTAAAAAGAAAATTTTTTACATGTTAATTTATAGCATTATCTTTAATGTGCACACTTTCTTTAATAATCTTTAATTTTTTTAAATATCTTTATAATAAAACAGTACACTGAGTTTAACTTTTAACTAAGGAATAGGATTTCCATCAAAACTTTAATCAACAAAAGCACTTATTTTTCAGGAAGCTGAAACATAAAATATAAATTTCGGTTATTAACAATAATATGCAGGATCAATTTGCTAAATGGCGTAATCATATTGATTGGTTTTCAAAATATTAAATTTATGTAATAGCTTTGCTTAAAGTTATTGACTCAAACTAATGGGAAATTTTCATATAAAATACGCAAAATATAAATACATTACAATAATGTAGGAGAGAAATTGTGGAAGAATTTTTCATAAAAAATAGATTCTAACAAACAAGTGGCACGATTTTGCATTCAATCACATGATGTAATCTTTCTATATTAGTCACTTGGAAAGAAGTATATTTTATGCATTTATTTTTCACCATATGGAATAAAACATATTTACAAATTTTTTTATTCCAGAAAATAGTGTCTTTTTATGTCATTTAGATAACAATAATTAAAAATATTTAAATAATGTACGTATATGTGTGTACAACTCTAAATTTAAATTTATTAATAATAAACATTTAAAGATAAAAAAAATTTGAATATTATAATACCCTATTTCTTTTATGATATTATTAAAATTAATCTGCAATAATTTTACTCACTAGAAGAATTTTCGCCTTTGGTTGTGCGCTGTCATGGCTACTGAAATACATGGACTGTGCCCACTATATATAAATATATTCATCTTTTAGCTTACGAATTTCAAATATTTTATCAACACCTTTAGAAATATATAATCTTTGTCCCATATTGTTTTTAAAAGTTACTTTTTTTAAACGCTAGTATTACTACTTTTTCTACATCTATTTATCTATAAATTATTTTTGCTTGAAAATTTTCAACAGTTTTGATTTACGATGAATCGGAATTAGGTTTTTTGATGCTCTAAGCAGTTGTAGGTAATTAGGTATTCATATAATTTGTTATTCTTTCTGGTGTATTGCGGTTTTAGGGTTAAACAAAAAAATGCTTAGTATCTTATAAACTAAGCACTTCAGGAGTTCGCCACGAGTGTAAGCATCCAGATATGTTTCCTTTAACATATTTAAATCCGGCATTATTTAAGACGCTGATCGGGATTATTAATTTTTAACGTCCCCCATATGAAATCACGTGTCTTTAAAAGTTATAATGAGGCTTCTAGACAAGAAAGCTGTGTTTAGTTTTTGAATTTTAGTTAATCATATTTTTTTTATAATCATATAATATTGGTTAATAGAAACAGATTTTGCGATTTCATAATAATACTCGCAACAGGAAAAGAATAATAGAGCACTGTTTAATATAAGAGATATTCAAATGTATTTTCATTTTTATATGTATTTTAAATGTTACGCTGATAATGATTTATGCGAAGGTGTTGATTTCTATACTCCCGTATGTAAAAGTTACTATTCCAAAATTTGATTTTAATTGCGTTTTTATATGAATTTTAAAAAATAAAAATCATTTTCCTAAAAATGAATTTTTGAGAACAATATTGTTCTAATGGGTGTTAATGAATTTTTTTTTTTTTTACATTTTTTACATATATTAAGAAAATACTAAAGAAATTGTGGCTTGTTAAATAACATGGTTTAATCTCCTTTGACAATGTTCATATCAAGACAGACAAGACTTCAAACTGAAACACCTTCCATATGAGTGATGAGTTGATTATTTTAATTATTAAATAAAAAATGCCAGATTCGATATATATATATATATATATATATATATATATATATATATATATATATATATATATATATATATATATATATCTTGACTGGGTTGCAGGAGCTCCGTAGGTTGGGAACATGTCAATCTATAACGTCCAAAGTCCTTCCTCTGATGTGACGGGTATGAGGAGATAAGAAACCAGCTCAGGTGTGTCCTTAGTACCTGACCCTGGTTCAAAATTACGAGGTGTTTGGTGACGGAGGAGTATTTAAAATCGGTTAACTTCATGGTACAGTCTAGGGCTCTACTGCACTTTTATGTATGTGTGTAGATTAAATTTTATTCAACTAACTATTATTCCAGAAATTGTATCCAAAAAAATTTAGTTAATTTTATTCGTAGCATAAACTAATGATGTGATCTAAAGGTCGATTTAAATGTAAAATATAAATTTAAAGTGAAAAGGTGTTTAGATGTTTTTTTTTTTTACTTCGAGAATTTGTAAATAATAATAAAAAAATTGTTTTATTTAAAGTACCAAATAACAAATGAAAGTTTACAAAATTAAAACTAACTTTCAAATTTAAGTAGATAGTATACGTTTCGCAACTGTTGAAAAAAAATTAAACGATGAAAATAATGGATTTGTTCTTTGGATTGCATTAATATTTTTAAGCGTTTTGAAACCATTGAAATAAAGATGGTGTAATCCTTTTGCTTCGGAAGCTGCATTACGCTAAGGAATAAAGGCTATTTTAACATCTTTAAAATAAATTTTCTTAATAAGAATATTAGGAAAAATCATCTAAATGATGTCACTATTTCTTTGATACAAAATATTTCCATTTCCATCTCCATCGTTAATGGCACATCTGAACTCACAAATGCTGAATGAATTGTCAAAAACATTTTATAATAAAAAAATTATTGTTAGAGTATAAAATTTTTATGATAAGAATATTGTTGTATTTGTTTCTTATTCTGTCAAAACAAACTTTAATTTTCTTCAAGATCTGTGCTCTACAGATGTAGTTTTTCCACTCAGTTTTGGCCTTTGGACCACATAGACCTTTAGACCTGAATCTTCCAGGCCTGGTCAAAAATGTTTCCTTTATTCAAATTATAATTTTTCAAAATCAAATTCACAATCAAACAAATTAACAATATTTTTTTAATTTAAGTCTTTATATAAAGAATGTGACATAATTTTATTTCGATCCCTTACTAATAATCTACTGTGCAGATTTTTTTCAGAGTCATTACAAATTGTTTGACCTTCGTTTGAGGTAATGCCTATTTGAACTTTGGGGTAGTGTGTTTTTCTGAAAAGAACATACCTGGAAGGAAACGAAATATGCCAAGTTATGTACTATTCCTCTGCCTGTCTATCTCGATTCTAAAGCTGGAAATCTGATATGCAAATTTAAGTCCATAGGGTGCGTCTTTCGTTTTATCACAGCACCAAGAAGGTGAAAGTACAACTTTGTTCTAAGTATTACTCCAACAGATGGCGCCAACAGAAAATTCACATTTCAATTTTGACATGGATCTGGATGAGAGGGATCTTGTCCTGACCATTACACCCATGGTAACTCATAAAACTTCGAAACAACGGAGCTGAGGTGGTCATCATCCAAATCCACCAGTGCACAATAAGCTATATCATTACCTTAAATAAGATGTAAATACTTCTGCTAATAATCGTTGTCCAGTAAGCAAGCAACTCCAACAGATCGAAGCATGGAACTTTGGATTCTATTGCTTTTCTTGAGCAAGGGGCACCACCTCTTACCTATAGTTGCCTCGCTGTAAGCAGATGTTCTATCATTTTTTTAATTTACTGTTAAGGATTCTTTTAATGTTACGCAAAGGGAGAGGAGAGTCAGGTTGTACCATGAGATATCCATGAGTATACATTACAGTAAACTCTTGTTACAACGATACCCGATACAACAATAACTACCTCTACTACAATAATGTTTTGTGGTCCCGGTGATTTTGCATATAAACTAATGTTAATCTCCCCTCAATATTGCGATATTCTTTAGAACAATAAACTTCTGTAAAATGATTTTTTCAATCTAAATTGCAGTTAATCGTGTCCAACGTCGGGCGCATTGCAAATAGTCGCAATCGAAATCTTCTTCATCAGATGTAATGTCATATTCCAAAGTTTCTGATCTTGATGAAGAACGGAAATAGTCATCCATCTCATTGTCATCACTATCACACATATTGGACAAAAAAATAAAAAGCTTTTATAACACACTCTAACGAAAATGAAAGAGAAAGAATAAAAAGTTACGAACTACACGAAAAGAAGCACAAATAATAACTGCAACGTATGGAAGAAAAACAGCTTTCCCCGTTCCAAGAAATATATTCCCCTCTCCAAATCACCCCTTTGTAATATGCAAGTCCATCGTAAACAATGTAAGATGGCAGGGCGAAAGCAACTATCTTAAACTGAACGTTATCAATGATATTGATGAGGGAATGAAGCAGATTGATGCGGCTAAGAAACATGGATTATCGCAATCTACAGTTGCAACGTTCCTAAGGAAGAGAAAGCAAATCGAAGATGCTGTAACTTCAAATAAAATTAACCCAGAGCGAAAACGACTGAAAGTTGCGACAAATAAAATGTTTTAAAATGGTTTCAAGAGATGAGAGCAACAAATGTCCCAATAAATGGACCTTTATTATGTGCAAAAGCACGAAAATTTGCAGCAATACTAGGGAACGAAACTTTCAAAGCTAGCAATGGTTGGTTAATGCGTTTTCGAGATCGTCATGGAATAACTTTCCAAGAAGTTCACGAAGAGAAAAAGTCAGCTCCGATAAACGACGAAAACAAGATGAAAGAAATCTTAGAAAAGTATGCTCCAGAAGACATTTATAATGCAGATGAAGCTGGGCTGTTTTTCCAACTCCTACCCGATCGAACATTGACATTCAAGGGGAAAAGTGTTATGGAGGGAAGAAATCAAAGCAGAGACTGACTGTTCTTCTGTGTACAAATAGCACCGGAACGCATAGAATACAACCTCTCGTCATTGGTAAATCATTGAAGCCAAGGTGCTTTAAGAACGTGAAAAGTTCTTCCCGTGGAGTATAAAGCAAATAAGAAGGCTTGGAAGACGTCTAAATTTTTTTCCGAATAGTTACAGAAGTTAGACAATGAAATGAAGAAGAAAAGGAAAAAATCGTTTTGTTGATAGATAACTGCGATGCTCACACGTCATTTCCAAAGCTACAAAATATCGAAATCGCTTTTTTTCCTGCCAATGGCACTTCAATTTTACAGCGTCTTGATATGGGCATAATTATGTGCTTTAAAGGATATTACAGAAAACGGTTGGTGGACTCCATACTTGTAAACTTTGAAAAAAAAAGTAGAAGACCCTTTCAAAGCTGTAAATGTCAAGGAAGCGTGTGACAATATTTCTGGAAGTTGGTGGGAAGTAACAGAAAAAACCATTCGGAATTGCTGAAAAAAGGCCGGTCTTTGTGTTATGGAAGATAATAAATCTGATAATGATGAAAATTCCATAGACAATGATCTCTCAGATGATCAAGAATGTGTTTTGCACATCAAAAAATCCGTATCCCAACTTGAGGAAACAAGCGGTAAAAAGTTTGGAATTAGTATAGAAGACTATTTAACAGCAGATGATGATCTTATGGTTTTCGCAGGAGTTACTGAGGAAGATATTCTCTCTGAAATTACTGATGAGATAGGAAACAATGATGAAGATGATGATGATATCGATGATGATGATAATACAGGTTCATCGCAGTCCTTATTGTCATCCCAGGAAGCTCTTCAATCTGTGAATTCTCTACGGACATTTTTTTCAAGCCTTCCGTCGACAAAGGAAGAACATTTTCGTGCACTAGACTCAATGCATACAGTATTGGTGAACTTAACAGTTAAAAAAATGAGTAAACAAAAAAAATATTATATTATTTTCAATAAAAAGTGTTTTCAGGTATGTGAATATTTCTGTGCTTATTTTCTGAATTTATCTTATTTATTTATTTTTTTTAGTATTTAAACCACTATTATTACTATTTTACAAATTAATTTCTTCTAAATATAGACTTAAAAGTAGTATGTTATGCACCTTAAACTAATAATAATAAAAAAAAACTCTTATTAAGTGCTCAAAATAGGTGCGCCCTCGATATAACAATATGCCTCTCTACAACAATATATTTATTTGGTCCCTAAAATATTGTTGTAACGAGGTTTCATTGTATACCATGAGAAATCACTTTTTAACAATCCTACCTACTTGCTCGTTTTCAAAAATGTCATAACTGATGAGGATTCATTAGTCAATGCTTTTCCTAGACACTTTATGCTCAATTAACATCATTCTACAGGAATGAGTTAGTGCGCTTTCATTATACCTTCTATTTTAGTAAGTGACAAAATAACAGCTTAAAAATTGATTGGAAACACAATATTGTGTTTCGAAGGGGCTTTTCAATTTATCAATCGCAAATGATATTGCCGCTATCTCACCATCAAAGTTGTCATCATATTTCCCAACAACTAATACTGAAAGTACTTGAACATGCTCCAGACCAGCGTTTTTACAAGCATCTTCTACTTAGCCATTTTTTACACATGGAGTCACTGAATTTAAACATATGTTGGGTAAAAAACACTTATTTTTCATCTAATGTTTAATAATAATATATGTAATAAAAAATTGTTAAACATTATATAAAGATTTATTAATAATTTATTACAATGAATTAAAATTGAATATTACCCTTAGTAAAGTACATATTTATTAATAATTTGCTTTTTTCTTACGCCGCTCTCTTTTTTGAAAGTTTAAAAACAGAATATGCATATCGAAAGTAATATGTAATAAAAAAATAGATAAATAAAAGTAAAAAGTGGAAAAACATTGCTTTAAATAAAACAAAATAAAACTGATTATTAGATAGCATAATCGTAGAAAAAAATTGAAATTAGAAATATCATATTCTTGCAATAATTCTAAAAACATTTTTTGAGTTAATTTTCATTTAAAAAATTTAATATGGTTTTTCTCTTTTTCAATAAAAATAAACTTATTAAAATTGAAAAAATTTATTGAATTTCATAAATAATTTAAAATTATTAACATTTTAAGATTAAATTTTATATAAATAAAATTTTTACCAGGAAAATTTTGGAAAAATTTATTAAATATTTATTAAAATAGAGTAAATACTTTCACTATTCTTCTATATTTAAAAACAGTTTCGTACTCGGATATTAATTAATAGATGGCGCTGCGAGAAGCGTCGGTGACAACGGTTGCCATGCTTGCTGCTAAGAATCGGCAAGAGAGGAAGAAAGATGTTGATGTTCGAAGATGTAGAGTAGTCTCGTGTCTCTGGTTCCCACCGGCATTCATCGGGAATTATAGGATTAAATCAATCATCATTCGGATCAAAAGGTAAGATTTGTATATTACCCTATCCTAAATTACGGTTGCTTAATTTCTTGTTTACAGCTGGCATCTTGCACTACTATTCGTTTCCGTAATACGATCCTACCCCCAGAACGTTTATTGCATTACAAAGGGGGGTCGGAAAGGGGGTTTTCTAGGCTTCAGGGGACTCTAGCAAACTTATATTTGACGAATACTGGAGGAGATCACTTACTTAAATTTAAAGATTGTTTTCGTTTTGCTAGAATTTTATGGTTTCTGCCAGAATACAATATTTTAACGAAAAAATACAATATTTTAACCGTTCTTGGTTTTGTTCGGAAAGTGTTTTTCTCAATATTTACATTTTTCTTTGACATTATTCAAAAGGAGTTCAAATTAATCTTTCATATATTTAGTTAAATTATTTATATAAATATAAAGAAAATTAATTTCTTTTTGTATAAAAATGTAAATTTTTTATTAATGCTTTATTTTAAAAATATTTAATTTTTATGCAAAATAATTCTTTTAATAAATTTTCAAAATTGTTTATTTTAATTTTTAAAATTTTTCGATGAAAATAATTAAATTTTATGTTTTTATCAAGAAGCTAATTTCTCTGAATATTTCAAAATAGCATATATATATATCGATTACAATTTAATGTCTGTAAAAATATAAAATTGTAAAAATTCAATAATACAATACTAAGGATACGCTGTAATTATTTAGAATATAAATTGTTTATTATGCAGCTATCACAAATTTAATATCAAAAACGTAACGATTAATTTTGAATTTTTATGGTTTGTAGGAAAATGTCTATTTCATATGATTATTTGCGGAATTATTTATTTTGTTATACTTTTTAATTTACTTGAAAATGTTGTTTATTTTAGTTATGTTGATAAATTAACATGATTTGGTGTGATTATTTCCATTCATATATAAATGGAGTTCAGTGTTACTGGATTAAACACAGATTTTAAATTTTGTGATTTTTTAACTACACATTACAGTTGCAAGTCTGGAATAAAAAGAATGAACTATATAAAGTTATGTATGTCTTTAATATTTCAATTACCATTCCAACACTAAGAATAAGTTCTTAATATTTGAAGCTAATTTTTTCCCCTATTAATTACTACATGCGTAACAGTATTGTGGTCAACAAGACAATGCACTTCCCAGCATTTATTTTTAAATTCTAAAATATAATTTCAAAAGTATTCTTCCCTTTTTGCATTTTTATTTAAATATTTATAAAATGGAGCATATTGTATTACAAAATGCGATAAAATTATTATTTTATTTTTATTAATGCATTTACTATGTTCCAGTCAAGTCATACTTAATTTGCTCAAATTTAAGATTTATTTTCTTTTTATTACTTTAACATTTTGCGAAATATCCTACATTATTATCTGAATAGTAGAATATCGTTTTCGTGATGGATGTAACTTATATTTGTGGGTGTGGTGCTGAAAAGACATAAAAACGTATAAAATGATTTTCATTTTATAATTTCGATAAATTAGAATAAATCGATAAATTAGAATCTTTTCATAAGTGTCCAAGAAAATAAACGATTTTGAAAAAAATTTCAAACGATATTTTATAAGAAAGATTTATTGAAAACTTGACTTTGTTGTCGAAACCGCTTTTCAGCATCGTGCAAAGGAATCAAGTTATCGTCGACCTCATAAAGTTCTCCGTTATTTTCTAAACGAGTCAAGAACTTGAAAATACCTGAAACGCATCGATTCTTTTAAGATAGAACAAATCTCCCAGTGCTCTTCTTAATTACAGTCTTAGTTGTTCTTTCAAGAAAATGTCACGTGGTGTCATGCCTGTTTACTTCTGTTCTTTTCCACCGATGATCTGTCTACAATAATCTCCAGCAATCGTCATCATTGTCCCTCGTGATGATAAGCTCGCAAATTTGTAAACAAATATTTTTCAGTGTTCTGTGAAGATACGACTGAAGTATAGATTAATTAATAATGCAAAAATTACACATATTTAATAATATATTAATAATACACATTAATAAATGATTTTTTTTCATTCAGAATTACAAAAATAAAGTAGCTTAGGTATGCTTGGGAATATTTTTTTTTTACTAAATTTCTTTTATATTTTCCTTAAAATAACATAATTTCATAAAAATTTGCTTGTGTCTTTCATATTTCGCTTACTTTCATAGAAATATCAAACAAAATATTCCGAAAAAATTCAAATTTTAAAAACTTAAAAGAAAAAATATTAAAATTGCTTCGATAACATATATATTATCGATAAATATACAATGTAAAAAATTATGATACAAAATAAGTATTTAAAATTTATATTTAATCTAAGAATTTACGAGTAAGATTTATTATTAATAGTAATTTTTATAATAGTTTTCATATCTGATAGATTTTTTTAAAACACTAATGAATCCTAATTTTTCTGAAAATTTTTCAATCCTTAAATACATAAATTTTGATAAAAAGAAAAATTTCTAAAATAATGAAAAAATAGATTCATTCTTAAATTATATTGGGTTAATTTAAATGAAATAATAATTTATTTTGTTTTGTTGAATTTGAAGAGATTTTAGAGCTTAAACACGAAACTTTAAGTATAAAAAAATGTCTTATAGCTCATATTTTTATTACAGTAACATTTGAAATTTGACAACAAGAATAATATGAATTAGATATTACATTAATGCTTATTTTGAAAATGTATGAAGAGAATTCATTTAAATACAAAGAATCTTATGTAACTGCTGTGCCTAATTACTCATCAAATTAGGAATTTTATTTAATTTTCTTTTTAAATAAAAAAATTGCTGATTTGATGAGCAATTAAGCAAAGCACATCAGAGAATAAATAACACTAACTCAAGTTTCCAAATATTTTTAAATACTTTAAAAATTTCTCACAATTTTTATGCCACTATGCAACAACGCTATTAAAACTAAATGCAAAACATTTACACTCTTACATGCAAAATTCAATATGAGAGTAAAAATTTAATTAAGGTCTAAAATTTCAGGTAAAAAAAATAAATAGTAATTTTCAATTTTAAATTTCAAATATTGTAAATATGTAGGTATAAGTTCAAACTATAAAATTTTACCAGTAATGTATTTTTGCATTCGAAATTAATAATATATCATCGTACATTCCTTCTTGAATAATAAACACAGTCATGTGTAAAGAAAAATTGCTAGAATAAGAAGCATTAGCTGAGTTTACAAATGCTCTTAATAACCAGCCAATAATTTGGCGTTTTTCTGGCAAATGATGCCAATCCTGCATATGCCCTGAATATGAGATTTTTAAGCAAATCTAGTCTACAATTACTTATTTATTAAATAATATGTAATTTTCTACCGTTTCTTTTTATTTTAAAACAATGTTCATTGATTCGTTTTTTTTACAAGATAAAATTAATTTGTAGTTTTGGTTAGTTGCATTATATATAATAACGAAAAAACAAAAATGGGCACATCATTGGGCTTTATTTATTTATTTTTATTCTAAATTGAAACAAATTATTTCTCTTTAGACTTTTTACATTAATATTTTTATTTGTTTCATCTTAATTTCTGTATATCTGGTTATTATCTAATAACCCAATGCATCTGGTTAATCAATTATTCACAATAATAAATAAGTTATTGATAATTTTTTATATTACTTCCATTTTATTGCTATATAATAATAGATTTACATAAATGGATAACAATCTTTTGAATAGTTTTAGTTTGAAAGAATATATCAAAACTATGTCTTGCATTTTCGAGTATTTTTAGAACATTTTATAGTTTACCATAAATTTAAATCCTGATAATATTTTTTTATTCCTAAACATTAGATAAACGCAATAACTTTACCGTGAATATTTGAAGAAAAGTATTTTGCGCAATAATAATGGCAATAATGAGAATTTTAAATTCGTATTCCCCAAAAATAAAATGTAGATAAAACAACACTTTAAAATTTTTCTGACAAAAACAAGGATGTTTATATCTTCTGTTATTTATTAAGAATGATGCGAACATAAATTTTAGCATTTGTTAGATTCATGTCAAATTTGGTAATATAAAACTATCCCTCATTGAAATAAAGTCACGATCAGTTACAATGTCATATTGAAAGTGGCCAAGATTAAGGACATTCAATTCAAATAAAGCAGATACAACAACTATAAACACAGTTATGCAATTATAAAAAAGCAATAACAATGAATTTATTATTTTTTATTCAATAAATGATTGTAATAGTTAACTTATTGTTAAAAGTAATAAATAATAATGGTCATCTTCTTGCTGTTTTCAATTCTCTAAATTCGGTGTAATTGTTCCACAAAGAGATTTTTTTCTTAAACTATTTGTGTTAGTGGCGCAGACGATTGGATTCTGAGCAATATTTTCACTTCACTTGAAATCATGTTCTTTTTTGTTCGTTTTCTAAGCGTCGAAAATGGCAGCTGCAAAGGCGGAAACAGGTGGCATATGTGGAAGTGAATAGGTGAATCTGGCACGCGACTTTATCGCTTTGGTCTTCATTGGGAATTGGGAATAAGTGATTTATAACTGAAATTTATATGAAGTCGTTTGTGCTTGATCATGTTTTCTGTCGTTTCCGTGCATGCTCTTTGGAATTAGGAACATGATGAAACCTTGGAATTTTTAGTTTGACATGTCATATTAAGCAAACAAAAAACTTAAAAGATTTATTTGAATGAATTTTCTATTGTTATACTATAAATAATATTTTCCCTATTTTCCTCTTATTATTTTCATATTATTTGGTTTCATATGTTTAATTTTTTTTTCTTCTTAATATTTTTTTAAAATAATTCTCTCTTATTGCTTATTATTTTACCAAATATAATTTCCGTTATTTATGATACATAAATAAATTCTCACTCATTTTTTTCAATAACATGTTATTTGATCAGCGCAATTTGATAATAAAAAATATTCAGGATTTCATAAGAATTTCAATTTAAAGTTATGTATTCGAAACTTATTTAAACTAAATTACATGCTTAAATAATTTTGATTTTTATCATATAAAAATTTTAGGGGAAATAATTCAATAACTTTTAAAAATTATTAAAATAATGTAATGTAAAGAATAAATCAACTTTTGAAGTTTTCAGAAAAGATGTATTTTGAAAATAAATATATTCTTTTGTTGTACGTGCTTCAAATTTCCCCAGAGCTCCACATCATCGTCACTTGCATTCTCAAATAAAAAATGATTGAAACTGTTTACATATAAACTTATAGGAAATCATAATTGCATTCTAAGCACATGAGAATTGCTTTAAATTATTTAAGTGGCTGTTTCCGTTTCTCTAAATTCATAAGGAGAGTGACCCTTATTTTTTAAATATAATTGTGACTGTGACTTATGTTTTCTTACTTTAGTTTCATCTTTTTATCATGAAAAACAATTTATAAATGAAATAAATGATTCATGTAGAAAAAATTTTGTTACAACATAATATATATCATAAATATTTAAGCTTTTTTGCTCTTAATTTTTACTTGTATGGAAACACATGTTGTTCACTATTATTCTGATAAAAAAAATCTCATTATGTTTTTAATGCATGCATTATTGTTTTTAAATTTTTAAGCGTGAAATCTCTTCTAAAATTTTTACCATTTTGATGACTTAAGTAAACATTTTCCGATAACAAATCAACAATTTTTAGCACCAAATATCTTTACGAAATTTTATTTTATTTGATGCAGAAAAACTTCAAAAATTTTATTGTTAACCGAAAATCTGGAACCCACTCTGCAAAATATATATACTTACACCCTAGTAAGTTGAAACCAAAATCGTAAGAATAAAAAGCTATTTAAAGCTCGTACCAGATTTCAGCAGACGATTTTCGCAGGAGTCGAATAGCTGACAGCGCAGCCTACCCCTCCAAAAAACGACCTAAGGTGTTGACATCTGACGGGTAATCGAAATTTCTTGTTCCCTCAATGACTCATTCTAAATTATGGATGTCATAAATAAAATAAAAAAATGAATGCTCTGTTGAAAGCTCACCCTTCTTTAGAAACGTAGTCGGTGAATTTGCTTTATGTTGATATAGCCATAATTTGCTTTTGTCACGCAAGTATGTTTATTTGCGAAAAATTTGAGGGTTTAAAACATTCATACAAAGTATTCAATTTTAGTTTTAGTGAAATATATCGTATAAGAAAAAGGCACAATTACTTTTAAACAATCCTCTTCTTATATTCACACTGATGTTTTTAAAATTTCTTGTTTGTATAATATGTATATAAATAATTACAATATAAAAAACTTTTTTTGTTTGAGATATATTTTTATGTAATTATATAATAATATGTTCCAAACAAGAACCTAAATATAATTCCTAAAGAATAGCAAAATCTTAATGTCTTTGTGTCTTATAAAGGGCTAAATTATAATAGTTTAATGGTATTAAGTAATTAAACATTAGGCCTAACTATTTTATTATTTGATTATTAAATTATTGAAAAGAAATACAGACACGTGTGTGAAAATTATAAAATAAAATAAAATAATTTAGTCTTGCCTGGTAGCATTTGCCGCCGAAAGATTGGAAAGAAGTTTGTTTCAACAACTACGCCGTATTTTATCCATTAGGTATTATGTCCATAAGATATATCTGTGATTTTTTTGAACATCTGCTAAAGTTGTCTACCATTGATTGGTTAAGTCTCTTGGGTGTGGTTCGTAGCCTGATGGCGATGACGGAATAAAACACCTGAAAATAAAATATAAATATTTGCAATCATTTATCAGTGTAAAATAATTCAAATGGAAATTGTTAAAGTGTAAGAGGTATAAAAGAAAAGGAAAATGTAATCAATGCGTGTGTTGTTAAACAAAACACAACTACTATTTTATAAAATTCCATGAGAATTTTAAAAGTTGAAAATTTTGCAAGTTATATATTATATATATATATATATATATGGCAAATTAATTATCCAAGTTAACTATTTAGTAAACTTCTTATCTTTAAGTTCCAAGCTTAACGGCGAATTTATTGTGAGACATACCGTCATTATTTAATTTCTAAAGAGCAACACAATTTAAAAAATACTTTGAATTCTAAATATCATTAAAGTTTTTAACTTCATATTCTCTGACTATATCTAAAATAAAAGTTTTAGTATACTATATATTGATATCTCTTAATAATATACGGTCCCTTTGAAAAATTTTAACTAAGTTTTTATGGTTCAAAATTTAACATCAATATTTATGAAAACAATTATTAGAAAACGATTTTTATGACTACTTTTTCATGTTTTCTTTTAACACGCGTTCAGTTATAAACATCTGCTTTTACTTTCAAAAATTAAGAGAACTATTCGCCAAATGATCTTGAAAGAAAGAATCAAAATGAATTATTTCTTCTATTGGTACCTGCTCCTATTTGAAATATATATATATATATATATATATATATATATATATATATATATATATATATATATATATATATATATATACAGAGAGAGAAAGAGAGACATTTATTTAATTACTTCCCAGTACACAACATATTTACAGTAGTTCAAGTTTTTCTTATAGTTTGTATAATCGCTGTGTGAGTATCATTTGTGCTATACATAAAGCGAAATGCATTTGTCAATAAAGTCAAATTTCTGATGTTATAATTGAGAAGATAATTTCCAAAACTAAGAACTTTATGCTCCAATATTTCTCCATTTTAAATATAAAATATGTATTAATTTTTTCCCTTATCAGCAATCTGCAATGAGAAATGAAAGAACCAAACAGAGAGAGAAAGAAAATTAAGCATTGTAATGATATCCTCACATACAAAATTTCATTTATTATAAATTGGATAATTTTTGTCTCATTTTTTCCTTACAGTATAAAAATTAAAAATAAACACGCTCCTCTCTAAAGTGGCTGGAATCAAACTTGGTACATATCATTTCGAAGAGCAGAGTTACAGCGCAAGTCATGGGGAACCCATTAAAAAAAATCTTTCTCAATTTTTCACTTAAAAAAAGACATTTCATACAGTCCACATCAACAGAATGTGTACTGTTATTTTCATATCTATATCTTCTTATTCTTAATTTGTCACCAAAATGTTTGAAGATTCATCAAACGTCCACAAGAACTGTAACTCAAAAATTTTTGATTAATACTTCATACTATAATTCAATCCGCTGGATCATACTATTCACAATTTTCTACATGTTCCACACTTTCTTCGGATTGTGGTTGAGGTGGTGAATCATGAATAAAAACAATAAATTAATCATTCTTTTAATCAATTCCAAGTATATTTTGGCCATTTCTTAATGAATAGAAAAAACGTATTACTTATAAAAAAATTCTCCAATAATTATAGAATAATGTTCGAATTATTTGTTGGTAACATTAATGAAATCTCTTATGTTACCAAATGAATGCAGCATATTTCATAATGATCTAGAACTGATCTGGAAAGTGAAAAAAAGAGTCGGGTGTATAACATGATTAATCACTGCAATTTAGATTCTATTGGTTGATTCAGAAAAAGAGCCAAGCGTTATCTGCTTACAAATTGTCCTTATTAAAGTTATAATTTTACAATTTATTTGAAGAAAAACAAAACAATAGAATTAAAAACAAAATTGACCCCGAATCGATGATTACACGGATCGCTCTCAGAATTTCAGAAAAATAAATTGGACTGAAGAAGAGTAAGTAAATGAGAAAAAGGAAAAAGCTCAAGGACAGGAAAGTTAAAAGAAGGTAGAAGATGACAATGAAAGGGAGAGAGAAAAGAAAAACATTGTTTTTGAAGCTTCTGTATGTTCAGAAGTTATTGCAGAGGAGATACAGGAAAATGGATTATGAGTGAGACCCTAAATTTCAAATTGCAAATGATGGTAAAGTTGTTGAAAGTTTTGATTAAGAAGATGATCTTAATGTCCAAGATGAAGCAGATACTAGACCATCGGTTGGTAAAGTATTTGCCGATTTTTAAACTGCTTTGGTGTGAATAGAGAACCAGACCTAGTGTGACCACGTGCAAATTCTCAACGTCAACCCGAAAACGGATGAAGGCAGTAATGCAGCTTATTTTGTCCAAGATATACACAATGACTTTCATTTATAGCCCTATACATACTTACCATATTAAAGTACAGCACTTGTAAGTAAATATCTTAACATGTAAAATTATTGCATTTTCACATTTGATTAAAAACTCTTTTTTTAAAATATGCAGTTTTTTCTCCCATTTTCACCGCACAATAATTAATTAAAATAGATCCTTTATTAGGAAAATTTTAATTATTCGAATATTTGATTACCCGAATGTGATCCGGTTTTAAATGATTCCAATAATTGGAGCTCTACAGTAATATTGATTTCGATTCAGATTACAGCTGATTTACAGTTAATATCCTTTTATATAGGTATTGTAATCGTTTTATTTTTTACAATCTCCATATCGTCGCAAATATGCCTTTTTTACTATCTCCATATTTTACTTAATTACTAAGCAAAAAATTATAATTTTATAGAATTTTTTTTAATATTAAAGGAATTTGGTTACATATTTAACGAATTCGAAAATATCATTCGTTCTCATATTAGGTAAAAGGTTTAAATATATAATTTTCTTTACCAAATTAAAAGCCTCATAAACTGAAAGTATTCGAGAAACTTTACGTAATTCCTTTCACACAAACTTTCGTTGCTTAGGCTTCATTTGGGTGTGCACTACTGCTAAAAATATATAATTATTCACTAATATTATGAGTTATTTTATTATTTAAAAACAAATTCATATCAACAGAAATAAATATAATAAAAGGAATTTATGATATCTAAACTCCAATATGAATCCTCTTATGAATAAAAAAATGATCACATTTTAAATCTAATTATTAGTTCAGTTCATGTTCAAAATTCGTATTCATGTTCAACAACGAAAATTTCTTTCCAATACAATTAGAAAGAAATTTTCGTTGTTTCAATTTTCACTGCTATTTAACGTAGCCATTGTGAATCAGTAAAAAATTAAAAGAAAAAATTCTGGTCTCGAATCACTTTCATCTTAAATTAAACCAGATTTCTTGTTTAAAAAAAATTCAGAAACAATGATTGTGTGTGTGTACCTTAAAAACTGAAATAAAATAAAGTATACAAAATATTTTACATAGTTAGAACTTTTAGACATCTCACTTTACGTGTAAAACTTTAAAAATAATCTTCAGAAATTTAATTTATGACTATTTCTTCTTGAATTTGCATCAATTTAATATTATCGAAATGCAATACATTAATTTTCGACGAAAGCAAATTTTCTTATATTGATAGATTTTGATGATAGAGAAAGAACGAATTATATTGTATCGATAATAACCTGTTAATTCGGGTGCAAATCTTACCATTTTATTTACTTGTATTCGTGGAATCTTGTTACTCACGTTCTTGGAATTACTTGTTAATGTTCCTGAAATCAATAAAAGACCTGATAGCTCTGAAAACTATTTATTTTAGTGTACACTATAACAGAACACGAAAACAATTGCAAAAATATACATGAGGATAGAACGCAAGAATTAATGATTAATTGGGTTACACACCGCATTTCAATCCCTTATTTTATGACAGCTGGTGTTCGTCTCCCTTTTTATTGTTCTTGTAGCTCCAGTTTGTTGTTTTTGTAACCACAGTTTGTTGTTCTTGTTGCCATTTGAGAGCAAGAAAATTATTGCTGCTATTAAAGTTCTAATAGCATAGTTCTGGTATATTATCTTTTATAATTTTGATTTTAATATTTAATAGTTCTGAAAAACTGCATTTAATTTTAAAATGTTATAAAAATACTTTAATAACAGTTTAATCAATATACTTTGTTAAAAAAAACTATATATTACTATAATTTTTTTATTTCAATTATGTTATTAAAACTACTAAAGTAATCTTCAAAGTATTAAAAATTAAAGTTAATTTTTGCCTTTTTTTATAAAGTGCTTCAGAATTTCCTAATCCGAGTTTTCTTTTTGGAGCCATTTAATCCAAATAAATTGGAAAAACTTCATATTACTGGAATAAAACTAGATAGGAGCGAGGCGTTCTTTAGGAAGAGATGTGCTGAAAATTTCGTAATAAATTTCAGAGCGTAGTTCGAATGAACACCTCTGGCGATTATAACTCAGCTCTGATTCATCTTGTTCACCACCCACTAAGGCAAGTTCTCCCTCCATAATTATATTGCGAAAATCATAATCATAACTTTACACCCTACTGGAAAATTGGGGTTTTATTAAAAATGAGAAATGAAAAATGTGAGCTACTATGGAAGATTAATTTCTGAAGATTGAAAGGTGGTAATTCTTTTTTTAATAGCCAAATCCTTCAGTTTTGTGATTTAATTTTACTGAGAACACGGAACTCATATTATTTGTGATAATTACTTATCAGTGACATGAAAATTGAATTTATTTGCTAATATTTTTAGGAATCAATGAAAAATAATTACATAGTTGTAATTTTGCTAGGTGTTCACCCATTTTGCAAACGAAAGTTTAAAAACGTTAAAAAAAGTTGGCAGCACAAGTTATTCTTTTTTAATTTTTTATTTATTCATTTTTTTACTCGAAAAATCGTTTGCAATGAATTATAATATTTTTAAAAGTGTGTTCGAACACAGCAACAAGCTTCAAGACTATATATCATTTCTGTTGTTAAATATTTTTCTCAAATAGTTTGGAAAACAATTCTAAATGTTTGGACTCAAAATGTCGATAAACTTTATATAACAGAGAAAATGGTAAAAAAAAAAGTGCTTGCGAAAATTGTAACTATGTATTAAATTTGTCTTTATAAACAAAATCTGTGTTAAGTTTTAATGTTGACTGGGAAAAAAATCTACCAAAATACTGGAAAAAAAATTTTAAAACTCGGAATAACTTATAAAAGATCATTGATATATTTTTACACATTTTTACTAATATTTCAAATTGTGTCAAATGTTTAAAAAAATGTTTTAAGTTACTGTAGCAAAGATCTTAAAATACAATCTTATTAACTTTAAATCAAATTATGAATACATGTGATTTTAATTCATAATTAGATTTAAATAAATATATGCAGAAATATGAATATTTTTCGCCTCTTTTACCTTGTTTCTCTCCAAAAACAACTTTCGCTGCATATTATTATTTTATAAATCACTGTATCTAATTCATAAGACTCAACTAAAATGAAATTGATTTTAGATAGCAAGCCAACTATAAAAATTTTCAGTTTTTTTATAATTGGCTTGCTGTGAGGAAATGAACTGTCAGAAGTTCTATATAGTTATTTTTGATAACGCGTTAAAACAGTTTTCGTAACATTAAAATTAAAAAGAACTATACAAAGATTGCTACTTAAAACGATGTTTTTGGGTAGAATCGAATAATTATTTGCCCTTTAATTAAAACGACGTTTTAAATAGAAATATACGACACATTTACATCCCCATACACTTAATAGTAAAATATATTGGAGATAGAAAGCAAAATGCCGGTGAAAGACGTGTTTAAAGATTAAAGAAAATATATCACCCTAATTGATAAATATTTAATGTATCTGAATGAAAATAAAAGAATAATGAGTTTTTATGGATTGAAAACTCCTGAAATTTGTGTTCAAATCAACAAATAAAGCTTCAATGTAGAATTCGTGATTAACACTGACATCCTTTGTAAATTGAAAAATAAAAATAAGAAAACTAGAGACTGCTCTTTGTAGATTATTTAAATAATATTCAGTGTGTATTTTTTCAAAGAAAATTTTACAAAGATTTATTTTAAAAAGCTTAAGAATATGATACTCCAAGAAGCAACTATGTCTATAGTTGTATTTACTAAAAAAAATAGGGACAATGAACTAGAACCAAGTCTATATTATTTGCTCTTATCCCTAGCAAGTCCCCAATTGCACATCTGGGAATTATGTCTTTTTGTCTTCAGTCTTTCGAAGCTCAGATTTTTGTTCTTGGTTTGATTGTGGGGAATTTCAAAATGGAATAAAATTTCACATTTCATCTTACAAAAAGCATTATATTCTTTTGGGAATCAAAATGTAATATGACAGTCTAAAAAAGTCTTTCAAATGGAATATTTTAAAAAGAACATTATTATTTTTCTTAAAAATGCTCTATTAAATTTAAAAAAAAATATGTATACAATATTATTTAAAGTTTTTCACAAATGAATTCTCTTCAAATTTATAAGCATTTCATTACATTACAAGCAAATCTTTTCGAAAAACAAAATTACTCTGAGTTTTTTCAAAAAGCTTAGTAACAACATTTGAATGATGGAAATTAAAAAGAACGTCGCAAAGTTTTTGCTTTCAAAAAATTAAAATTTTTATTTGCCTGATTATTATAATTTATTGCAGACGATGTATAATATTGTAGTATGACATTATCAAATACTGTATTGACGCATGAAAAGTATATGTCATTTAATCCTTTTTGGAGACAATATTTCATTGTTATCTGCAACTGCTTAAGGATATCATTTCAACATGAAATTATATTTTAAATTGAAAGTGACTTCTAAGGAATATTAGATAAAAGTTTAAAAAAAAAAATTGGTGACTAGAAATTTATTTTAAAACTTTTCGGTTACTTCTGATAGCAAAATAAAAAAAAAAGAATATATTTTATAATATTAAGAGTTGATAAACAGAAATAAGACACAAAATATTTTGAATAATGTAAATTAATACACAATTATGTTTGTTTCTCTCCAAAAACTTAATTGTGTTAATCCTTTCAAATAAAATTCATTAGAATTTTTTTACATGGTATACTTTTTCACGAAAACATTAAAAAATTTCATATTCAAATAAATAGAGGAATAGAATTGATCATCAAATATTCATTAAATAATTTTTAAAATAATAATTTAAAAATCATATATATTTGTGATTTTTTAGATAAAGTGTGTAGATATAGTTAAAAAGAGAAAAAAAAACTCGAATAATTTTATTTGATCTTAAGGAATATTTTATTTCGAATCTTATCATACTTATCTAAAGCTAAACTACATATCATGTTCTTAGATTCGAAAGCATTTTAATTTATAACTCAAAATTCGATAACAAATAATAACTGATTCATTAACATGTACCGCAATCAAATTATTCTTTACGATTTGATATTTTATGAATTTGTTCTCTTAACATATTTATTTCTTCTCATGAATGTTGATGTTTTTTCATAACATTTGATGAAGTTAAAATTGACCTTAAGAACGCGAATTTGTATTGTAAGATTTAGCTCATCTGAAAGAATATGCAGGTTCTGAAAAAAATAACAATCAAATTAAAATTGTAAACAATGATTTCGTTTTTCAGCAGTACAAGCTCTGATTGTTCATTACCAATAAAAGTAATATTAGACTACATAAGCTTACCATAAATGAAACATGAGGCATTTTCATGGATTGATTTCAAATATTTCATTTAAAAAAATATATAATACTTTAGAAATTTGAAAAATAAATTTTCTTATGAAGTTTGTTCCGTAAACAAAATAAGGTTTCTCTGTGTACCTTATTGTTTCGTAAAGAAGTAACAGTTTCTCCAAGCTTTGTGTGTGGCCTCATTGTAGGCACTTTTTTTCCATTTTTAACTAACCTTATTTGTATGCATAATTGCACTTTTGCGTGAAATGACTCACTCATAATGAATATTAACTCATTATCCAAAAACAAGCTGGCTCCAACAGGACTGCAGGATTTGCATCCAGTCTAAAAAAAGTATTCAGTCTATCACTATAGCAACTGTGACCATGGCGACCAAAAAGAGTAGATCCTTTTCGGCACTGGGTCGATCGAGAATAACGGTTCCCAATTCCGAGTTGCGGATGAAAGTATATTCTATACTCCTTCAGATTATAGGGAAGACCACCCCCACGAGAAAAGGGGGGGGGGGGAGATAACAACAAAAGCTTTCTAAAGGAAGGGGTGGAGGTCTAAGTAAATCGCTTTCTCCTCAGTCCTACGCGATTTTTTTTCCTACCTAAATAGGGCTGGTGCCGTGGGGGAGACGTGGGGTACTGACCTAAATAAAAAACGCCTGAGTTTTATATATTAAGGGGGAAAATAAATAAACAGAAAATCATTAGTTTCCTATTCACCTGAACATGAAACGAGGTTTATAGTGTTTTCGAATGCCTCACTGTGAACATGGTGTACACCCTTCTCGAAAGATTAGGGAAGTTATAAATTGTGTAAATATCAATATTTTCTAAATGAAAATATCCAATTTTCTTAAGAAACCCTTCAAGTTGGGAGAGTATTATGTAATATTTGAAATACGAGTTTCTATTTAGAACAGTCTCTGTCTGTGATAGTATTGTTAATTTCATTATGTTGCGAAATTTTAATGAAGTTAATAATTGAATAAATTGCAGGAAATTGATATATTCATTATTTTTTATATGTATATAAAATAATAGAAAATTAGAAAAAATAAAATGTTAAAATAAATAAGTTTCTTAGTAATTGGAGAGCGATACTGAAATATTATTATTTATAATACATATAAGTATATACACACACACTTATATATATATTCATAATGATATAATGAGTGATATGAAAGCACATTCTTAAGTTTTTTTTGCACAAGCAAAATTACAAATGATTTGTGTACTGTCCTTATATTATTCTACAATCATTTATTTAGTTCTTAAGTTTGATCTATACAAATCCCTGCGTTGTAATCATTCCTGAGCACAAGCAAATTTCTGTTGATGATCAATAGCATTACAGTGGTGCAATAATCAATGGAGTTCAATCAATATTGCTGGTAAAAATGATGCGTTAATATTGTCATGCACGTTATCCAAAAGAAATTCATTATCTGTCACGTTATCTTGGGGGCTTTAATGGTCACCCGAAACATACGACAAAAACAAAACAAAAACCCCGAGTTTTACAGAAAGGGGATGATTGCACAAGTGGAGACACGTTGGCAGAAAGTGCTGGATACCGATGGTGATTATTTCGAGGTCTGAGAATAGGCGACACTTTCTGTATGTCATGTTCTGTTCTTTTTGCTCATTAAAAATGGCACAAGAACTTTCTTTTTTACTTTTTACTTTATTAGAGTACAAAGTAAGTTTCTTTGACAATTTTTATCAATGCTAAATTTTTCTAATAAGAAAATTTTAATTAAATATATATATATATATATATATATATATATATATATATATATATATATATATATAAATTTTTCTAATAAGAAAACTTTAAATATATATTTTCTTACTTCATTTTAAGGGATATAAAAACATGTATGATCGAATTCTTATTTCTTCCATGTATTTACCTTCAAGATATTCTTTTTATCGTGTTAGAAATTAATCAATTTACTTCCTTACAAAATAAATCCTTAAGACCACACAAATAACAGTTTTCTTTCATGGTCCCTGAGTGTTCTTCTCTTGGGTCACCTGCCTTCTTTGTGGTGGTCTTCAATAAAAAGCCTTCTAGGCTTTGAAGAAAGAGTTGATGAAGACATAAAATGTTCTTATTTATATACTTGAATAGTGTAGATAAGCTCTAAAAGTTTTATAAGGATTTTGCTATTTAAAAATATAAACTTATTTGCAGTTTATAGTAAGATTAATTAAAAATTTATTAATGGGGATTAATTAAAAAAATATATCCTTCGTTGTAATCATCAAATCTCATATCTATAATTCCTTATCAATAAAATTTTAAAACACAATGAATTTCAATAGTCAAACAGAAATAAAAATGTATTAAAATGTTTTGTTTAAAGTATTTTTCTCATAATAGCATTTAAAGATTAACTGTTTATTATTATCATACCATTTAGGATTTAAAAAAAAAAATTTAAATTTATTATGTGAAATTGAAGATTTTAGCATCTGTATAATTATTGATATTTAGCAGTAATTTATTTTGCTAGAGCATACTTTATAAAATATTTATGATAATCTTTACTATAAAAAATAGACAAAAATTGTATGAATATAACGATATATTCAAGAGAATTATTTGTCAAAAAGAATCCAAGATAAACTAGAATAATTGTCTAGCAATCTCATAATAAACAAAAACCACAGAATAATTGTCTGTACAACATTTTAATTTAAATAAATTTGAAAATTTTGAGACTAAATAATTAACTATTTTAATACATTTTTAAGCAGATTCAAAATATGCATTTTCAAAAATTTATATTTGAACCATTTATTTTTGCATACCATGAATCGTTGAAGATTAGATGTTAATCCATTATGATATATCTCTCTGTTTACGTATCATTGCGTAATCTTAATTCTTAATTCAATATTATATTCTTAACCCTAATATCTCTTTCGAAACCTTGTGTCTTGCAATTTTCGGTTATATAATACTATAATATAGATATTTGAAAAAGAAAATATTAAAGCAGGTGGTAGTATTTTTAAGTTTTTTAAAGTTTATTCTAAATTATTTTTATAAAAGAACAAATTTCACTGTATGTTTGTCTCTCAACGGTCATTTTTTGCACAAGAGGGCTAATCAGACCGGGACCTAAGGCTTAAAGTGGATTCCAACCCACTACAAACATCCATGCCAAAGGTGGGATTCGAACCCACGAACTGTTGAACCGAAGGCAAGAGCGCTAACCATTCGGCTACCAGATCGGCCGTGTATTTTTAGAAGCTTTCTGTATAGTTGCAATGCGAGAATTATTTCGTGGCATGATATTTGGATTAAGGAGGCAATAAGGAGTTTTTGTTATTTTTACAATTAAGATCAAGTTTTTCCTTTGGCCAAAAACCGGATTCAAGATCAAAATCACAAAAAGCAATAACCTAAATACAAAAAATAAATAAATAAAATAGCTTTACGTTTTTATTTATTAAAACTAGAGTAAAAAGCATTTAAGATTTTTAGTACCTTGTGTGTGTAGAAGTGAAAAACTCCCCCCTATAATTACAATTTATAATATTCAATATCATATAATTCTCTTAATTTTTATATAAAACACTTCTTTTTTTTTTTTTTTTTTTTTTTTTTTTCTTCTTAACAATCTTTACTTCTGCAGCCATTAATATAGTGTAGTTTTTTTGCAGTAGTGATAACTGCGTTTCACCAATAGTTATTGCTGCAATAATAGTATCAGAAATGCGCAACCCTGAATAAACATGTCGTGAAATGTTGATAAATAAAAAACGCGAGATTCTTCAGGAATTTGCGAATTTTTCCATCTGCTCCAGGTGGACAAATATGGATTTCAACGTCAGTCTCAGAATAACAAGTTTACATTTATTCATGATTGTCTACGAGTTATATAAAGGTTATTCAAAAGTATGAAGTTATTGAATTAAATATTACAAATTGAACTATTTTTGCCTCAAACTAAGCAAAATTTGGTGAAGATCTTATTGTTGATAACTGATTAGGTTGCTCATCAATTTGCACCAGAAAATTAATTAGTTGAAAGACGATTTTTGCATGTAGTCGGTTAGTCATTTTGGAAAACATTTAATATATTCAGTTATTGCAGAATAAATGATAAATTATTCTATATTTATTTCAGAATTTAACTTTGGTGGCTAGAATTCAGATTTAGGCTGACACATTTGTGCAATAGAAACTAGTTAATACTCCTATACTTTTACTCAAATTTCATAAAAAAATTACTGCATTCTAGGATTTTTATTTGCGATTCTTATGGCAGTTTGAAATCTTTATATTTATTTAGAAACAATAAAAACAATGTTATTTTTATCTTTTAGTGATTGCATGTAACTTATTGGGTAAGATTATCTTATGTTTTTTGAAAACATTTATGTAGGTAGTTTTCAATTTACGGAAAAGCGATAAAAACATGATCACGTGTAAGACATTATTGTCTTATAAAGAGTATACAATTTATTAACCGAATTAACTTCATAAACATAATGTACAACATTCTTTCAAAAATTAAATAATATTTAGATGAAAATTTTTAAAACAACCATTTGAAAAATATGATATTTTTCTTATTTACTTTCAAAATACAAGTAGAGAATGAATTTCATGACATTTACTTGGATTTTTATTGCACTCAGCCAACCGAATTATTTTCTTAAAACTGACACTTGTATGAATTTTAATTTTAATATATCATTTGAATTTTTAAATTTTAATACTATTCGTTAAATATTTCTAGAATGAGGAACATAATAATTTCTTACAAATTTAATAGATCTCTTCATTTGAATTTCTCAAATCTCAATTAACTTATTAAATTGTTGTAATTTTGAAAAAAATGAATAAATATTTTCGTCCTATATATATATATATGCCGGCCAACTTGTCTAGTGATCAGCGTGCCTTACTACGGATAGGGAGGTCCTGGGTTTGAATTCCGGCTCAGACATGGATGTACTTTCTCTCTCTCTATCTTGTCTTTGTCCTTTCCTTATGTGTGAATGATGCCTACCCTATAAACGGGTCCCTATGGCATGTGTGAGGGTGCGATGGTGGCCCACACTCTGTGGTGCACCCAGGGCAACACCTCGGTGGCGAAGAGGTCGCTGTTTCTGGTCGGTTCCTAGCGTATAAGGCGACAATACATCCCGATATACCCCGACCATTGAAATATGTATATTTCCAATAATCGGGGTATATATATATATATATATATATATATATATATATATATATATATTGGAACAAAAAGTCATTAGCAGCTTAATTTTAGAAAAACAATAATTTTCTCGCGATTTAAAATTTTTCTTTGAGTCAGTCAATAAGAAACGTAAGTACATTTTGACATTTTGGTCTCTTATGTATATAAATAATATTATCTAAAATTATATTCCAAAAACAAAATATGTTTATTAATAAGAGTATTTTTTCCTGTGATATGCCAGATCGTTTTCTTCTGATATTATCTCAAAAATCCTGACATCAGTGAATGTACGCGATACATGCGGCCTTATCAGGTCTTTATAATTGCTAAATTATTTTACGTTAATTGTTACTTTTCGTATGCACAGCTTTTCACTAATATAAATTTTAAAAAATGTTTGAAAAATATAATTATAGTAACTGTTTGAAGAAATAGAAAATTTTATTCCTTCTACAGATGGCAATTATCAAAATTTATGTATTGGGGAATGAATTTGAGAGAAGATTAGAATTTTACGAATAAATCAGCACTAATTTAAACTCGCAAGCAGAAAACATTTGTCTTTGTTGATGCCAAACAGATCTAGGAAAGAACACGATTTGCTTTGTAGACACTCGCAGGAAATTCTCTCACTTGTTTGAAAATATAGTTTCCTTATGGATGTTTTCCATTTTGAAGCCCAGTATATTCGATAATCTTTGTTGAAAACAAAAGCTATTTTCTACAAAGATTCCTCTTGAATCTTATAAGACAATTTTCTACTGGAATTTTATTATAGTATGAAAGAGGGAAATAAAAGGATTTTTAATTCCACAACAAAAAATAAATTTTTGGTTAACATTACTTTGCAGGAATACAATGAAAGTATTTATTTTTTTTACAAGAGAAAAATAAAAAAAAAATTATGTCTTCCTTTCTAATTTTTAAATGTCAACTTAAATACTCTTCTATGAATATGATTCATGAATTTTGGAAAATTCACTTTTCGTCTTTGAGTCATTTTCTAATCATTGTCTTCTAGAAATTAAGATGTTATTAATATTTGAATGATTTACTAAATTCTAAAAAATTTTAAAGATATTATGAGGGGACTAACTCACCTCTTTAATGTGGGAGATATCCTACAATGTTCTTCATTAATAGATTAGTCATAATTGCTTACTTTAACTATTTTACTTTTGTTACCGGGGAAAATAAAAAAAAACATCAAAATTTGCTCAATTTTTATTTAATTATATTTATTTTGATGCCACGTGCTTTCTTATTTAACAATTGAGAACATTTTAACATCCACTGCGTCTTGCCTTTCTGAAGGATAATCGGACGTATTCACGTGTCGCAAAGCAGGAAACCAGGAAATCTCCCACAACATATATACTTGCAGAAGCGCAACATCCCTCTTTTATTGTTCGCTATGGCTAAAATAGTGCTGTACCTTCGGGCCACGGTGAGCTTTTATACTTTTTATATTTGCTTAGCAAATTCATCGAAAACCCAAGTTATCTATTTCAGGATAGATCGAATTATTGTAACCGGGTTATATCACTGCTATCTCCGAAAGTTAAAATTACATGCTCTATCCGAACTTCAACTGGACAATGAAAGTTGCATATTTTATCTCTTCTTTCTGTTTACTAGACTGCCTGAGTGGATGCTTACGAATCTTCCTGGTTAACCCTTGCAACACATAAATAAAGACAGTTTTCTGTAAGCAAATCTTTTAATAAGAAAATAATACTACACTCTGATAAGAAAAGTGAAAAGCAAAGTTCAAAATAAAAATTTATCTTTAAAATCTAACAATCGCTCTTAATTGTTTGACAACTCATTACGAGAGGTGAAATATAACATTCCTGATTTTTCTTAATAGTGGTATTTATTAAATTTATCAACACAATTCATTAATTTAAAAGGATTTTCGTTACATACGGATTTTCTACAAATGGGAAAAAGTTAAAATTCCTGTGAAATCCTTTTTTGGAGTAGAAAATCACTGGGAATTTTTTTCATCTTATGTTCTTAATTTCAACTCATGCGAGTTCTTTTCCCAGTCATTTCTTCTCGGTTTTCAATTCATTAACTTAACGTGCTCAGAAACCCCGTGTGTCGTAATAATCACCCTGAGAAAAATCTGAACTTAAGGAAAATTTTGTTTTACAAATACTGGTATAAGTTTCTGTGAAAGAAATAAAAAACTAAATTAGGAAGAAATCTGGAGGTAACGTCTGTTATCTTCGGGGCTGTATAACGCAACAACTTTAAATTTTATATCAGCTTCTATATCAACAGTTAAAAAATTAAGTAGCTTCGTTACAATGAATCTCGATTATTAACGACATAAATTTGCATCTTTTTATTAAATTTCAATTATATTGTGTGGTTTGCAGATATTTTTTTTATTTTCAATTGATTTTTTTTTTTTCATTAGTTGATTACTTCAACAAAACATGGTTAATTTTATGATTTTTGGTTTTCTAATGAATGCATATTTAAAAACAATTTCTTTAATACTTTTAAATGCATTGCTTGCTTGTTAAATTATAGATCTTTAAACAGAAAACTTGTCAAGACAAATTCTGTGTAAGATTGTTGTATGCAATGTATTGAAATTTCATATAAGATATAGGAGATTGAAAATTGGCATAATTAATGCATTTGATATGAAGATATTAGCGCCATCTATTGAGCAAACATTACGTCACAACGATTTTGTTAGTTTTGATAAATAAATATCTTAAGGAAATTAATTATGTTTACTTGTACTTTTCCAAATTTAATAGATTTTTCCCATTTGTAAAATTTTTGGAAATGATCGAATATCCAAAAAAATTGTCTGTCTCCTTATTGTTGACCTGCATAAACTGTAAAAATGTCTTAAAACTCTTTGAAAAATTTTGAAAATTTCTTAACATTATTCTTGCTTTTTTATACAAATCTAAATAATTAGCTGAGAAAAACATTTTTAGTTGGAAATACAGCTAATTGCTTAACATAGTGAATATGTTTGATTTGCTTGTGTCGCTCAATAATCGGTTTTGCATACGAGGGCTAAATAGCCAGGTATTTTTGATTTAAGTAAAATTCTTAATCACAACAATCATCCGATTCCCTGATGAAATTCCAATTTACGAACTGTTAAACAGAAGGCAAGAACCTGGAAAGACAATGCTCATGTATGTCGAGTCGTTGGGTTTATTGTTGATGACGAGAACAGAAAGTTAGTTTAGAGGATTTTATTTTACTATGTTATAGTCAAGTTTTTTTTTTTTTTTTTTGTTAGATCTATGTAAAAGTTTTAAAGAAAAATTGTAAAAGCTGAGGGGATTTTTTTTTTGTTTAAATTTATTTTATTTTTGAATTTTTTATTTTTTACCGAAAAAAAAGTTATTAATTACAAAAAAAGTAGTTTTATTAAATAAGATTGATATCTAAGTTTAAAAAGTAAATTGAAATATTCCAGTAATTATGAACATTTTTCTTAAAAGCCCATCAAAGTATTTTCTTTATTTTTATAAATAATAAATCTTGTTTTTTTTAATATGCTATTTTTAAAGCTCAAATGTATTTTTTAGCACTATTGTGTAAAGAACTTTTCAATTTTTTCTGACATAAAAATTACTTACAATTAAAAATAAATGATTTAAAAAAAGAACTATATTTAAACGTATATAAAAAAAACTATTTTATTATTTCAATAACTGGTCTAAAATTTTAATAAAACTTTTTATATTATCAATAAATTTTTTTGTTTCAATAGTAATGTTTTTATCACTCAGAATTAAAAATTTTAATAAATATTTTTATTAAAGAAATATTCCGCTGCGTTTGAAAAAAAATTTCCTCAAACTAATATTTGTATACAATTTTGATAAAATCTTATGAACGATCATAATTCATAAATAATTTTCATACTTTAATGTCAGAATATTACTCCACTATTCATATTATCACCATGAGGCGCTTCCTCTTTCATTTCATTTTCAAATCGTGAAAATTATGTGAATGAAACATTTTATTGGTTTGCATGAGAAACATTTTACTTTATTTAATTTATCACAAAATATATATTCAATATCTCAAACCACAGACACTTTTTATAAATTTATATTTTAAAATTATTATCTTAGTGATATCACATTACAAAATTTATATTACTTAACTGAAATATATTTGTAATTATAAATTGTCTAGTGAAATTTTTATAATTTCTCTTGAAAATATGTTTTATTAGTGACTATAGCCTGTTTTGACCCAGTTCCAAGATTGGGTTCCAGCTTAATTTTTAATAAAAAATGCATTTTTTTAATAGAACAATAATAATCAACAATAACTATTAATAAAACAGGCACAAATAATTTGGATGCATGTACAAATATTTTTCCATCAAAATTGTAGTCACATTCAAAAATCCGTTATTACAACTTCTAGCATTGGTGAACGTAATCAGCAGGAAGAATTTCAGCTTCTTTCGAATTCTCATCCACGAATCTGTCTCCAGGTCATTCATTTGATCATCCTGCTCCATCTCCGCATTGACATCGTTGAAAAACAAAATGCCATCCATAGAAGATGAAGGTGGTCATTTTCGTCCGAATGTAACCGACCGCACCTTAACTATCAATCTATTCCACAATCAGATAGCATCGGCCTCACGTCTGATGGATTGTGTCTGCGTCTTATCTGGATGGTGATTGTAGAATAGTAATCGATGCCAAGAACAATCGGATAGAATGTCACTTCAGTGCGTGCAGATGGAAGTTTATAGGAGTATAAGCACCTCGTTGGTCTTGTACTTACACCGATTGCATCTTCGACATCAATGCATCTTCTGACCATTGTTGAAATTTCTCACGGATTGACACCATTCATTCAGGTGTTGATCTCTTATTCATCGCATTTGATTCCTTTGTCGCATTTCCTGAAGCAGAATGAAAATGGGCTGAATGTCTGATGATTATGATTGAATATTATAGCATGCAGAGTTCATACATTTTTGTATGAACTCTACAGTATCTTGGACATTGATATCAGATTGCTAACATTGTATAAATGAGTAGTGGGCACAATTTCTATTCATTGTATTTCATTTAACGACTTGAATTCATGCAACGGAAAGTCCAGATCTAATATTCTTTCCAAATACATATCAAGCCGAAAATTCTTTCCCCCTATAGTTCTTAAAATTGGAATAGTAATCGTTAAAACTAATTACTTAAGTGCATAAGATTTAAGTATTTAAAACTTTTCCCACATATTTTTATTTCTTTCGTTGATTATATTTAATCTAAGATATTTTTAATGTAATGTTGAACCTCGATAGCCATATGGGGAAAAATTTTTTTTATCTCATATGTGCAAAATTAGTGATAAACTCATACCTATCTTAGTCAAAGAATTTCGTGCATATAGGGGATATTCAAGGTAGAAGTTCCGTGCTGTTTGATGTTCCTTAGTTGATGTGCCATGAGGCAAAATGTTTGATAGCTCAGATGTTATTTTATCATTTGGGATGTCTCTGTAATCCAGATATTTTTCAACTCTGGATTAGGCTAAAAAAAATGCATGCTGGTGCAACAACAACAATCATTTCCAGGTGAATAACTGTGTTTAGTATCCATAATAAAGTTAAAAATTTTATCGTAAAGCAGACTTTTGTTTCTAAAAACTTCCAACCTAAAGTACGTATTAACTTCAGTTAGTTGAAAATAATATTAACACTATCTACATCATCTAATATTAAACATCTAAGACTTCAACAATTTCCAATATTCAAAATCATTAAAATAATTTTTTAAGTAAAACTAAAATCTTAATGTTTTAATGTCTCAGGATTAAAAATTTAAATCATTCAACACAACTAAGTATGAAGAAATATTTTTCCGCAGTCAAACTAAATTTCCAGAATAAATGACATTTTATTTGTGTGTTATCTTTATACACATTTGAAAAATATTTTATAACATAATCTTATTTTAATATAAGTAAACTCTAAGATTATGCTTCACGTATGTAATTTTTAATTTACCGAAAAACAGCAATAACCAGTAAGACTGATCATTGCCTTCTATTCTTAACAAATACCTTAATAAATTCTATTTCAAAATTCAAAATAAAAACTTTTTTATATTTTTTGACAAAAAATAATAAGTTGATAAATGCATAAATGATTGAAGTGATCTACAAGTTGACTAAAGCTTTTGGCTTATACGATTATGAAAAAGAGTTACCTATCCTCATTTGCATGGTAAACCATTCAAAGGTCATTATTATCTGGTTGATTTGCCCTTTTAAAATGCATGAATGAATTCGAAATCACTTTCTTTTATCTGATTGAAGACACTTTTATTCTACTGCTATAAATCACTGTGACAATAAGGCCAAAAATCTTGACAAGCGTTATCAGGATTTAGGAACTTTAAGCCAGCTTTTGCCTTAGGGCAAACTCATCTTTAGCCTCCTAGTAATTTATTTCCAGAATCAAATACTGAACTGATGCATTGGCATCATTAAAGTATTATCCGATTTTATTGCCAAAAAAATTATTTTTCTTTTAAACTTTCGCTTTGTGGGTATAAATATTTTATGTATTTTTTCTTCCCATTTAAAAGATAAAAATGAAGCCCGTAATTCCAATGTCTCAAATGCCATTTGTTGTTGGATTTAAAGAACAAAGAAAAGCTCTTGTGCGGCAGACGATTTTGCTGTTAAAGCATAACTATGACTTTCACTTTTACAAAGAGAATACATAAAATTTTCTTTTTTTTTTATCTTGTCTGCGACAGAGAGGTATCTAAAATAATTACATATTGTAAAACGAATGGAAAATATAAACAGTTTCAGTAATTAGAAATAAAAATATAATAAAAATAAAAAATAAAAGGTGAATGCCTTAATCACATTAGAAAAGGAATGTTCTCATATTGTGATCAGGAAAACGATCTTCGCGCATGTTCCGGCCAATTAAAACGCTATACCGTATCGTTTTTATGACCACAATTAACTTTAATTTAATCGTCTGACATATATACTTTGTTGAGAGAGAAAATGACGTGTGTCATATTTCCTTTTCATTTCTCCTCATATTTCGCTGGATATATTTAGAAATGTATCGGATTTTTAATCAAAACGAATAAAATTCTAACACTTATCTCCATAAATTTAAACCGACGCACTTATTTTATTCAATTAAAATATATATTAATTGATAATATAGAATGTGTTTTTAATGCGGCCCTCTAGATGTCATAGAGAAACTGTGAATCAGCATTTTGTATTCAGGCAAATTGCAGAAGAAATATATGAATATGCTTCTGATTGAAATATACTTTATGTAGTTTACAGACAAGCATTTAACGCTATCGAAAAAGAGATTAATTTGACTCAATGTACAGGTTTCAAATAATAATATAACTTATGAAACTTACGTAAATGATAATGAAAAGCCCCAAAACTAATGTAAATATAAGTAAAAAAAGTAGAAACCGATTTGGATTCAATGATGGTGCTAAAAATACTTCATTATTAGCGAAAATGTTGAAGTTTTCCAATGATCTAGAATGTTCATTTATTTATCAACTTGTGTTTTATTTTACGAGTACAAATATTTTTCATGTTTTTGAGCTCTCAAGTGCAAATATTTTCTATTTTTTAAGTCTATATTTAACTGTTATTAATTTATATGCTTTTACTTGATTGTTAGGTCTGTTATATAATGATAGCAAATTATTACTTTTATTTCATAAAATTATTAGGATCTCTATAATCTTTAATCTGCTCATTTAAGAATCATTGAAAATATAGATCTTTCAATAATAATTCATTTTGTTTTCTTTTCATTTTCACGTCATTATTTCATTTTGGACTAGCGAGTATGTCAACTACATTTCTCCTCATGATGTTCAATTTAACATCGGGTAATGGCTGATGTATAATGTTATCTTAAATCATTATATGATCTTATCGTTTTTGTCGTATTGTTATTTCTTGTGTTTCATTTCTTTCTTACATTTTGGTTTGTGAGCATATCAACTAATTACAGTTTGTACTGCTTTATTTGACACTATCCACTGCAAGTTTTGCAGTATAACATCATAAATAAATTATTTAAGTGAACAGATTATGATGTGAATTAAGTGAATATGATTGTCGTTCACTTATTTGCCACAAAGATAAAAAGAAAGCCTAAAAATCAATTATAGCATAACATTTTTACAAAAAAGTAGTCTGGTAGCATTAGAAATTTAATTGTAAATCTCCTGTCGTTTGAGTTGAGAATGTTAAGTAAAGTGAATAAATATGTCAATGACATTCACTTCCGTTCTTTAAACGTCTCTATAGAGTGGCTCTCTTATTACCAGATGCTACATACTACGAGTAACTCAACAATGCGAGATAACCCTTTACCTCATTTTATTCTGTCTCTAGATTATCTGATATATCCTTTATAGAAAATATACGGAATAAGATGTTATAAATTACAACAATCTTTTATTGAATATTGACACTTTAAGAATAATTAACCTTTAAGACCCCCCTTGGCACTTTAAGAGTAGCTGAAGTAGTTATTATATCTACCGTAGCCCAAAAGCTGTTAAAATATTTTATTTAAGTAAAATAAGTATATAATATTGATTGCAGGAAACTTTAACCAATACATTTTTATAAATATTAATTAATGGAGCCTTAGTGATTAAAATAAGTAAAGACGTCGTTCTCAAGTTCAGAAGGTAACTGATTCGATATCTGATGTTGTCGAAATCAACATACTAAGAGAACGCCTATTTATTAAAGTGACTGATGGATAATGTACCTTTCGTGAGTGGTATAGAAGCTGGGGCAGGAAGGTACCAGTCCAGATGTTGTCCACGTTCTTTGAACCTGTTTAAATTACAATGTGGTTTACTGGAATTAATGTATTCTACTGGGGAGAATAAGGATAGAGAATGAGGAACTAAATTATACATAATATAATGTGTTAAATATATCTCCTATAGATTGCTCTGTGTCACTGGTTATTGAAATTAGAATGAACAATAGTCATTGTTTTATATTATTTTTGTTTACCGAATTTCACACATAAAGACAAATCATATCCTTATATACTTTATTGCGTTTATTTGATATTCCAAAATTAAATTTTAGAATATTAAATGAAAACTATTTCGGAAACAAAAAGAGATTTTTCTAATGAAATTATAAATTTTTTTAGTAAAACATATATAAATATTATATAACTTATATTAATCCTTGATATTAAAGAATAGATAACATTTTTCATTTTTTATAAAGGTGTATTTTTTTTTTATTTGATGCATACCATTGTTTTTATTTTTAAAGATTAATGGATGATTTTATTGTGTTTCAAAAATAAGCAACATATTTTCTTCCTTTTGGTTCATTTTAGATTTTGCGGATATATTTCTTAATATGTAAATTGAGCAGAATTTTTTTGATCACATGTGTAGATACTATTAATTTTATCTTCTAGATTATTATTCTAGATGTCCATAACTTTAACATATTTTGAATTTAAATATTTTTTGGGTGTGTTTTATCTATTTGTTTTGTTTCACTAATAGCAAAATTAAAAACTACTGAGATATCATTATTCTATTTGATTCCAAAGCATTATGTTACCCTATATATTATTACTTCAAATTAAATCATGTAATAATAGTTGATTTAATAATTAATTGTTTTAATAATGTTCAAATATATTTAACTAGAGAATTTTTCGATTTTTAAATGCCACATTCAAAATCCTATTTATAAGTAATTTATTAATTATTCTTTTGATTATCTATATGTTCTTAATTACTGAATAAATGATCAATTCTATATTATTAGATTGCATTTTAGAATCATAAACTATTATATTTTTAATACATAATTATAACAAGTTTACATTTCATAAATTTAATAATGACTTAATTCATGTTTTTTTATTATAATCCAATTTCTTTTTGACATAATAATTGATTCAGTATCGTGTATTAAAATCTATAAATAAGCTGGAACACTTTTTAAGATAATTCATTTCGAAAAGATATTGAAAATTAATTAGAAATTGCGCGCGTGAATGAATTAACATTACTCTTCTATAACCATTAAAATAATAAAATTCGATTATTTTAATGGCAGATAAAATCAGAAATGTAATACTTAAATATGCTTTATCATCCCATGTACACATAATGTTTTTTTAAAGATTATTTTAAAAATTTCTCTTGGCTTTTTCAATTTCTAATAATCAGTTTTGTCAACTGGTTTGGCATCGATTGTTAACTAATTACTTTTAACAATAAAGATATTATGATCACGAACAGGAATTGTTAAGAATATATAGTTATTGTTCACACTAGCTATAATTATACACTGTTCCAGTTCCATCATTTAAGAATTAGCAAGTTCAATTCATTTGCATATGTCAAACATTTTTTAGCTTTAAAAATGATTTGTTTGGGCAAGACTTGAATACTGATTATTTTCCCATTTTGAAACAAGATGAACACATTTATCAGATTTATGATTATAGTCTTTTGTTGAAATTCTAATCTTGGCGAGCGTTTGCTAAACTACGCCAGTTTTGTTCGTATCTGTCATGCCAAGTTCTATTTCTCAAGTTCAACAAACCGGGCACTGGGTTCTATGATGAATGAAGAATTTACTTTTCTTTAATTTGCCTTTTGGTATTTTTTTCTTTCTTCTTTTTTCTTTTTCATGAGAAGATATCCAATTTAATCCTTCTCCACGCTTCCGCTTATTTATTTGTTTCTTTATTTTCTTTTAATCTTGTTGAATTTTTTTCTCTGTCATGCTTTGTAAAGTGATATGAGCCATCAAAGATTTAGCATTTACTTTTTCAAGAGATTATTTTTTTTTCTTTAATAATATAAAGCTTTCTTTTTTTAAAAAAAATATTTTTAGAGCTACTTGTATTTGCAGCTGTTTACATTTAAGTGAACTTGTCTGTCTTTTGTTTAAGGAGAGAAAAACTAAAAAAAAAAAAAGCAAAAATAAAATGATGTACAATGAACAGTTATTGTAAATGTGCTAACACGGGTTGATATAACTTCAAAATGAATTTCATCACAGATGTTAAATTTTATTTTGTTTTTTTATCTGTATATTTTATTCTTTTTATGGTAACAAGATTCGGGTCAAATTAATATTTCAAAACATTTTCGCCTTAATATAAATATATATATTTTATCTATACAACATTCTTAACCTTAATATAACCATATAATTTATCTTTTCGTTTTTGTTTTATTATATAAGTACATTTCTCTTTTTTATATTCATAGTCTTTTTATTTAATAATTAGCAATTTTTATTGCATAGTGGATTTTTTTACCATGAAAATATTAATTAATTAGTTATTTTTCTTATTTATTAAACCGAATTTAAGTAACATAACCGGAACCTGCGTTTTCACCATTCGAATCGAAAAAAAGTATTAAATTCTACATTTTAAATAAAATTAAAGAGATAATGTCTGAACAGAGTGAAAAATTAACATTATAATAGAATATGAAATGAATTTATGCGATAAAATATTGCTTAAGAAGTAAAGAAACAAAGCTCCATTGTGCTAGTAAATACAAAAGAAGAAAAAAAATTATTATTTTTTTTAAACATACTAAGACAATGATTTATTTTATATCTTTTATAAATAATAAATTTGATATTTTTTTAAGCAATCTAAAACAATATTTCTCTTAAATTGTGCACTCAAAATAAACTAATCCAATTAAGAAATTTAATGTAAGGATTACAATTTCAAGCAATCACTAATAAGTTATAAGAAGTTTATATTTTATCGTAAAAACAAACAAATATTTCTGTTTAAGCTTTTAATCAAAAATCATTTTTATTTCAAAAAGTGTAAGAGGTAAAGAATATATAGCTTATTTCTATACACCTCATACTGAGAAAAAAGGAATCCATATTTTTCCTGCTATTTTTTTTTTTTTTTTACATTGATTGTAAAAATTTTTTAATGGTGCTTTAATTCATCACCGGTCAAATTATTGCTTAACTTATTGGTCAACTTATTGCTTAACAATTTGTTTAAATTACCAAATTTCCGAGTGATGTAGTTTAATTAAATCACCGTGAGATAAGTATAGATATTATTGACAAAGTGGAAATGCCAACATTTTACAGAATGGCAAATACTGTATATGCTAAGTATTGTAACGAGCTTCGGGGTTCGTGTGGATTGAGAGTTGAATAAAGCAACTATTCAATGAACACAAGACTTTTATTCGTAAAAATTCCACTAGAAATATCACCGTAACAATCACAATTATACAGCTACAATTTGTCGGATACAATAAGTAACAGCTTCCGATCACAGGTCTCAAATACCTCAGGCAGAGAATAGCTTCTCTAGACTACAGTAACGATTAATCGTCTTCACTCGCCAAGGTTCTGGAAGCTTCTAGGCTATGTCGCTAAATATTGGTCCTAGAGCTTAGGTGATGAATATTTCCAAAAGTATCTATTTCTCGCCAAGTCACCAAAAATATCGCCAAGTCACCAAATCATTATAAAACCTGCTTTTAACGTATGACACGTCTAAGTACCGCAATTTTAGCCCAAGATGCGAGTATTTCCGATCTGTCTGAGATAGTTTAAGATATATACAATAATTATTTATAAATTTGTAACATTGCTCCCCTCTCAAGGACTGCACGTCCCGGGCAGTACAATCCCGTGATAAGAGGCCAAATATAATATTAAAGAATTTACATTTTAAGAGGATACAGAACGCATTACATACACAAACAACTGAAAATACAAATACAAAAAAATAGAAAATACTAAAATTATCTATACTATTTACAAAGAGACTATGGCATACTAATTTTTACGTTACGATAAGGAGCTATTCTATCATAATGTACTACCTTTGATTTTGAAGAAGATGATTTCCTTATACGAACCATGACGTATTCAGTCTTTGTAAATAGTGTAGGGACCACACAATTTACAAATTTATTCCTTTCTTTTTAAGGGAAACAGTTTTCCTATAAAAGATAAGAAATTAAAATTAACTTAATTGTTGCAGCATGGTAGTCTTGAATGACATTTTGAACTACATTTCATTGTATTTTTAACTCAAAAACATTTAATATTTTGGTTTTTAACTTTTGAATCATCCTTGTCCGCCCCGCCCCTACTGAATGGACTGAACAATTACAACTGACCAGAGCGGAATTTAGTAGTTAGGAACATCTTCAATTCTAGGCAAGTTCTAAGAGCATAAAGTGAATCGTGTTGTCGTATACATTTGTTTAAAAAAATTTCTAGAAGTTTCAAGTTGAAAAATACTATCTTTTGTCACACTCATTATAATTGCCCCCCAATATAGTATGTAATCTTCCTTCAACAAGAGCATTTTCATTATTTATTTATTTATTGCCTTGAATTTCTAGATTAATGAAAGATTTCATTTTGCAGTCATTGCCATTTTTAGTTTTGAAACAAAGGGTGAACAAAATGACCATTCATCTTCTTTACTAGTATTGCTGCAAAAAATATGAATTTTTTGCTGATCCTATTGACAAGACCCTACATACAAGTTGATCACTCTTTTCCTTTAAACCTACACTTAGTAAACATTTAAAACGGAAATCTCTTCCATAAGCATGCCATAACTCACTACATTTTGGTTTGTAATATAGATGGCGCTTCTAGCAACCATAATGTGTCGACAAAATTGTAGGTTATTTCTTCGGGAAAACCAGAAACCATAAAGTGGTACTTTACAAACTTTGGCACAGATGCCGTATAATCCAGGATGCCATATTCTGAGTTTGGTGATTTTTTTGGTGGATTTTCATATGTATGTAACAATTTAATTTTTATTGTGTCATAGATATGCAAACCCATAAGAATTAAGCAGAAAATTCTATTTCGGAAAACTTAGTCATGTCATCGCGCACGTCTCAATACGTCATCTTAGCAACATTTCTTCATCGCCAAAAAAAACTCAGAATTTAGCATCCTGGATTATACGGCATCTGTGCCTTAATTTTTTGGCTCGAAGCCATAAAGTCTATTAAGTGGTTGTTTCTTTATTTGCAGTTGAGATCACGATTATACCACTTTATTAATATCCTCAGTGGTTTGATATATCCATGGCATTCGATAACGTTTTTCATCTACGTGATACATAAGTAATTACGACATCGTAATAAGCTGTTGTCGTAAATTCGACTTGTCGACAAGTTCGCTGCCTGCCTTCAAATCATATTCTTCTAGATGTAGCAACAAGGCGAAGTTCACAATCGAATTTCTGAAAATATTGGTGAAGATTATTTTGTTAATAAAATGATTTCTTATATAAAAACCAAAGTATGGGTTTGAGAAGTAGTTTTCCACTGATTCAAGCCATTTACTCATTGACGATAGGGCACAAGTGCCGTATAATCTATGATTCCAAATTCCGAGATTGACTGATTTTCTTATGTATCTGGCAAATTCGTATGTCGTCATACATATGGAGACCTATAAGAATTATGCAGAAAATTCTATTTTGGTAACCCTAGTATTTACGTCATCGCGCACGTAACAATACGTCATCTTGGCAACATTTCTTCATCGCCAAAAAAATTCAGAAATTAGAATTATGGATTATACGGCACCAATGGCTACGATGGAACATAAGAAAAAACAAAATGAAAAAAACAATACAAAACATCTACTTTATGGTTAGTTTAAATCGATCAGAACTATTTGAATTTTTAAAAATTTTATTAATTAATAGAATTTTAAATTAATAATTGCAAAAATTTTTAATTAATTATTAGAACAAAAGATATATTTGTAAATATTATCTTTTAATTGTTAAGAATAATGCCTTGCTTACGCCAACATTAAATATTTTTGAGGTTAGATACTTAAAAACCATATTGAATATGTATTTTCTATCTTGCTGAGACTGAAATATACTAAGATTTACCTGAAAATACAAACTAAATTAGGAAAAAATTGCAAGTTTCCCTGCAACGACATTTCTCATATCTTACTTTCAAAAAAAAAAAGTTTATAATGATAGATATACAATTCAGTATTATGATGGTATGAGTTCAAATTCAAAAAAATGTAAAAGGAATCGTAAAACAATCTTAGTAAATAAAAAATATAGATTAAATCAATTAATTAAACATCAATATTGCAAAATATTTTGACACGCACACAAATAAAATTTATCCAAATTAATGAAGTAAGTTAGTTACATATATTCATGACTTCTCAAATGTTTCTTATATATCTTAACTAACTAAAAATTTCATTGTAAATCAACTGTAATGAAAATCTGGTGAAATTTATCTCAATAAATTAAATCTTGCGCAGACTAACTATATTTTGTGATCATTTAATTTATTAAATATATTCTCCTTTTTGTTATCAAATCTCCTTTACGTGATTCAAGTAATGTAAGCATTCATTTAAGATTCTGAGAAATTTTCCAGAATTATGAAAAGGAAAATACGAGGACAAATCAATAGAATTTTCGATAATGATTCTTCAAAATATCGATAATAACCACCTTCAAACCAGAATTACGGTACGTTTTCCAACAAGGAAAGTTGATTACCTTGTACAGTTATGTAAATCGATTCTCCATCTAGTTTTTTCTCTATTATTAATTTGAGAAGAAAAAAAATTTTGATTGTTTCTTAATCTGGTGTATTAGAAAGAAACCACCAATTTGCGAGGAGAGCATGAATAAATAAAAAGAAAGAAAATTGGCGCGGCTCCTTAAATTGACTGGTTAATAATTGGCGATATTCAATGAAAAACTCTTATGACAATATTAGCGGCTCATATTCGGAATTAATTCCTTTATTTTTTATAAGGCTATCAAAAATTATATCTGACTTCGGAAGCAATAAAGATTTGAAATAATTTGTTTCGTAATCATTTGAGAAGTGATGTGTAGGAAGTATTTATTAAATATCAATGAAGCATAATAATTTGTTTTTGGCTCTGGAGAATATAAACAAATCTTTTAATAGCGTCTTTTTTATCAGTGCAATGATGTACTTAAGAACGCCAAATATTCACATTAAAGAAGAAAATATTATTAATAGCATCACAAATTTACTTTTATTAAATAAGCAAATGAATGATTCAAAATATAAATTTAAATTGTAAAATGGTGGGAAGGTAAAGCATATTATAAATTTATATACATATATATATATATATATATATATTATTGTAAAAATTGCGAATTTTACAATTTTTAATTCACTTTACTATATTTTTTACACAAATTATTTTTAAGAATTCATAGTATTAGAAAACTGGCTTAGCAAAAATCACAAAACGTTAATTTAATACAGAATTATGTATATCGTATTTTATTCATACTTGTAAGAAATTATACTATGTAAAAAGTTTAACCTAAAATATTTAAATTCGGAAGTAAATGCTATAAATGGAAACTTACTTCATTAATTATTGTCTCTCATTATTAAAATTCATCGAATATGCCATATTTGTAGTCAATAATTAAGATAACCCTTTTGATGAGTTTATGTAATGACTTGGAATAATTTTCCAAAATGACCTGGAAATCATTCGATGAAATAATAAAAACAAAATATCTTGTCATAAATTATAGCTTCGCCAATTAGCAAATGGGTAGCTAATTGTTCTAAAAATACCACACACAATAATATCTTGCTTTGAAATCTTACAAATATTTTCTTATCATTAGCTCATCATAAAAAATGTATCCAATTATTTCCTCTCTTATTTACCAATTACTTAATTTATGATGTACACTTAACTTTTGTAAATTATACAGTGCCTATATTTGCATTTTATTATCGATTTACTATTATTTATAAATTCATGTATTAAATTTTATTTAAGAATAGTTGGAAACAAGTATAGAAAATTCTATATTATTTAAAAAAAAAAACTATAGATGAGAGGGAAAAATCATTCATAAATATATACCATAGAACGAATCACAATAAATTAAATCTATATGAATAAATTGTATATTTATATATAAGAAGCTTGTAGTTTTTTGTTTTTTTTTTTATGCTTATGAGAAACGAATAGTTATTTGAGTATTTATCACTAAAACAAATTTTATTAAAATGTAAAATCTTCAACAGTACATTTTGGAGTAGGATTCGAAAACATTAACATAAAAGCTCTGTAATATTTGTTCCCCAGTTTGCTTTTTTATATTAGAGATATAGGTATTTGTAATTTCAAATATCTCATATGCAAATAGCTATTTTATGGTGTGAATCCATATTTTACAGAGAAAACAACCACTTCGGAGTCTAAAGAATAATCAATATACAATACAGAATTTCAGAAAAAATGTATAAATAAATAAAAGTAAAATAAAATGGTGGGAAAAGGGTGTAACCTCAGCAACCGACTGTTGAGAGGCAATTTCCGATTCTAACCCCTTTGCGCTTAAATGACTATTTACCTAAACTTCTTTTCTTTTCTTTTTTTTCTGTTGCCCTAATAAAGCCGACAAAACAGTCCGCCAAATTAACTATTGAACCGAAGGTAGCTTTTGGGCGCACTGCAGCGTGAGGGATTTTCCTGCTGATCTTTTCGCCAAACGATTTTTTTACCCCTCCCTATTTCTCATTGGTTTTTAAAACTCATTTAGAACAAGCAAAATCGTTAAAAGTCTCATTAAATTTAGATTATAAAGCGGAAAAAATCCATAAAAATATCGGCAGAAAATATTTAGTTTCATTGTTTATTCGTGGATATTATAGATAAAAGTTCGTGTACTATCTGTATTTATTTTACTTCATTAAAAACTTTATTTTTAATATTTTTTAAGAACTTTTTTTAAAAGTCCTTTTATGAAAGCGCATTTTCAGATATTTTTTTAATCTACAGGGAAACATTTTAATAATTTTATTTTAAATGTTGAATAATAATTAACTAACATTTAAAATGTAAGATAATTATTAAGTTATTTAAAAATTAAAGCGGTTAAATTTTCTCTTTAATGTTTCTTGCTTTGATAAATTGTATTAAAATAAGTGTTTTTTTTATTAACTACTAGGATTTTGTTACAGAACATAAATATATACATTCCGTCGGTTAGGTTTCATGTACTTTTCCGATAAAACTACTGGACCAAATATTTTAAAAACGAATGTATTAAGTAGCATTCGTTTAATTTTTTTTATTGGATTTAACTCTTTTTCGAATATTAAATTTATTTATATATAAATTTCAAATATTTCAAATATAAAAAATTAATTAAATTATAATATTTGAATAAAATGTTATCTAAAGAGACTATAAACATTTTAAGAAGAAATTTAAAAGTGTAAATAAATAGCATACAGCAAAATTCCCTTTTTAAAGCCAACCAATTTACGCAATAATGACTTTAGATACCCACCATTGACTTCAGCTTAAGGAAGGAATACAAGCTGCAAATTATTCTCTGACATATTTTCTCAGCAAACTATTACACGGAAGCTATGGCGTAAGCGTTTTGACGGTCACGTACGCTGTTTATTAATGAAGAGTTAATAATGGGTGTAAATATAGTAGAAATGCTAACTACAAAAAGAAATTATCAATTGGTATTCCGGTTAGCAACCCTTGATATAGCAGAATATTTTTTTCACCCTTCCGTGATGGAGCATGATATTGCATTAGGTGTCATTAACATTTTGGTGCCATTTTTGTGATGCTTGTCAGTTTGCTTGGACGGCGGAGTGACTTACAAAAAATATGATGACTAAGTTTTATAGGAGAATAATGAATTCCACAGAAATCGCAAGAGATGCGATTTTACTTCCCCCCTTTTAACAGTGAATTTTTGATTAATTTAGTTTTTACATCATTTCTCTCTCTCTCCTCTCTTCTCTTGTACGTTAAACTGTCACGTTTATTCTATTAGAGTAATTTTTGCTCCAAAACTAAATTTTTGTGAAATTCTTTTTACAAAAATAATAACAAATTCTCATTTATATAAAATTGTATTAAATCCTCTAAGAATAATAACTTTCTTCATTATATTTTACTATAAAAGGAATAATAGTTATTCTGACTCATATAAGGAAATGGGAAAATACTCATAAAAAATGTTCTTAAAATGATTAGTTTTATGTATAATTCTAAAACACAAGGCCAAAATCTTGCGAGTTTGATAAATTTCTTTGACTGTCCTAGATTGAATTAATTTGGAAATATTTAAAAACACATTTTTTATCACAACAATGTGCCTTTTTAAAGCAATAATATTCTATCATTCTAAAGTTAATTTGTTTAATTCTAAAGTAATTTGTTTGTAACTAAGACATTTTGTTCTTTAATTTTAAGCAAACCATTTTTGGGCATTAATTATTTTGCTAACTTTTTTTTTAAAAAAAAAATTTTTGATATTTAACATTTGTGTCATGGAAAGAAAGAATTATTTTCTATATTACATAGTAACTTTATGGAATTCGTAAAAGCTTTTCAAAGTTCGAATGATAATTTTCAAAGTAAATCAAAGTGATAATTTCATGTATTATAGTATATATTTTTTTTCAAATTACTTTATGAAATCTATTAAAGCTTTTTAGGAATAAAATAAGAATTTTCCGTGCATTTATTTTTCCAAACAAAGGGATTATTTTCATTATTGTTCTAAGACTAGACCATAGGTTCCCAAAGTGGTCCAGGTGGACCCCCAGGGGTCCATAGGAGACCACATGGGGGTCCACGTAGAAGTGAAATGAAAACAGGGGTTCACAAGTTGTGAGTGGGGATCCACGAAAAATTTTCTGGTTATCATAATAACGAACCAAAATTCTGGCTTGGATTTACTTATCAACGTACGCAGGTAGCATCGTTCACCAGGTAGGTATCCAAAAATATCCCAGATTCAGTTCAAACACATAATTGAATAGAACAATAGATAATAGTACAAGTATACACCACATGTCGGGATTTGCAAATTTCCGCTGGCACGTAGGGGATGCTGTTTAGACCTGCAAGAACAGAACATTGCTCATTTGTTTCGAAGATTTTAAACATAAAAGTGTGACTGTGAGTGAGTCCATGTCAGTGCCGGAAAAAATAAGTATCTGCCTATTTGTTATGCATATTTTTATTCTATATTGTAATTTATCCATCATATTATATTTGTTTTACTATTTGATTGTAGTAGGTAGTTATGTAGTAAAAAATTATAAATACTAGAGATTTTTTAAACTTCTATAAAAAAAAAGAACAAAAATCCAGGGAAGATTAAAATTTACGTACCTAGGTACTTTTTGTTAGCAGCAGGGGGTCTATCGAAAATAATAAAACTTTGAAAGTGTTCCATGAGATAAAAAAAAAAAGTTTGAGAACCCATGCACTAAACTATTGCACTTTTCTTAATCAAAAGTAATTTTCGTGCTTTGCTATTTTATGCTCAAAATTATATTCACTGATCCAACATGAAACCGGTTGAGAATATTAAGTATTAATTTAAGAACAATTTTAATATGGGTGCATAAATTGCATTAAAGAAAATGTAATCGATGGCAAAGAAATATAAATAAATAGATGAATATTATAACCCATCTTTTTTCAATCTATCAGCAAATGTATGTAAGATAAGAGGAATGTTAAGCAAATAAAATTCTGGCAGATGTGGGATTGTAATTTTTAAATATATGGTAGAGCAAATTTATTTAATGTATTACACTTGAAAATGTGTCCACTTCCGTGAATACAAACATTATTTACATTTGTAATGTCTTATTAGGATGACAACTATTTATGATTACTCTTACCAAACGTATAACTTCCGGTGATGCCTTATCAGACACATCTGCTCTAATCTACGTTGAAAGCAGTTATTCTTGAACGAAACTATTGATTGATTGGCGTCGTATCCATTTGAAGTTAAGTCAAATTACTCGAAGTGCTAAAACCATGGCCTTAGCAGCAATGTGTAAAATTTTACCATTATAGAGGTTTTCCTGAACGAAACTATTATGTTAATTATTCACAAAAAAAAAAAAAAAAAAAAAAAAAAAAAAAAAAAAATAGCTTGAGATCATTGTTATTTGCCCAGGTATTGCCGAAATGATTATGCAAAACAAAATGCAACAAAACACAAGAGGTGCATTCAAAAGAATTGAGAATCGAAATAACTTTTCAAAAAAGTTTTCACTGAACTGAACTAAAGGAGAAATTTATGAAGTAAAGAAATGTTTTCGCACACACTTACTCGGGTATGTATAATTCTAAAAATCCATTTAAAAAAATAAACATTTCAAAAGTTTCTAAAGAAGCGTTTGATGTACAATGCAAAAATGAGTGTTTTTAATATACGTTATCATTCATTTGGATGCCTGTATTTGAATCTTTTCAAAAATCAAATACTAAGGAAATATTTTAAAGATTTCCATTGCAAGAAATACATATAAAAAAAAACCATCAATGGCATCTTCCATTTTGGCAAACAGTTTTTGTTGATATATTTTCGATAACAAAAACTGATTACTTTTAGTATTCATAATGAGAATATAATGATCAAATAATAAAGTTTATTGAAAGTCTTCTGTTCTTCTTACTGGAGCACAAAAATAACTTTGAGTTAAGAATATAGTATTTATAGAATGTATACAATTTTCTATATTTGCAAAATAAAAATAAATAATCAAAACATTCACCGCACCGTCCTTATCAATAAAGCAGGGTTCGGTATGTAGAATACGAATACTACAAAGAAATCAGAAGTAATTTTAAAAAGCAAAAGTACTCTCGATTTTGTATTTTCAATCAGAGTTTTCCACGCTTCATCAGATAAGAGTTAAAGTAATCTACGATTTTTCAGTTCTTTTTAAAAGTTGCCGCTCATACTGATTGGTGAAAGCATTTAGAAAACAAATGATGCCCGTCAATTGGAAAGAGATTGAAAAGATGGTAGATCAAAAATAAACATTACTGAAAAAGGGAAACAAAACTAAATCGGGTCATTGGCTCGAAACGAATATCCTTTTCTAGAAGAAAAAGCTTTTAAAGTTTATTTTAAGCCCGAATTCAAATTTTTTTTCTTTTAGTCGATGGAATTTTGCCATTTGATTTGACTTTTCAAACGATTTCTTGGGTACTAATGATGGTTAGATTATTTGGGAATCTCTGATTTATCTCCAAACAGGTTATTGGGACCATAGAACAGGAACTGGAGAAAACAGAACTTTTATTATTATCAGCTGCTGATAAATAATTCAAGTTTAAATTATTCAGTGATGATTGAAAACGTTTTTTAGTTTTGAACTGTAAACAAAATATTGTGGTGTTATTAAACTTTTAGTTTATTTTTAGAAAACTTATTTTTATTTCATTACATTTCAAAATATATGGCCCATGACAATGCTTCTGTATGAAACCATATTATTTAAGCGCTATAATCATTCGACCATATATTCAGAATAGTAAAAAAATTTCAATCAAAATAAATTCATTGAAGTGGATTTGCTTATAGCCTTGATATATCGTCCTCCACTTGGCTATTTCACGGTAATAACAATAACTATAATTAGAGGATATTGTTTTATACAAAACATTTTACGATCATTAATCATCAAAAATATAAATTGCTTTAGAATCCCTCAAATTAAAAAAAAAAATTTGTTTTTAATGATTACTTAGAATTATAATTCTAAAACAAAAAAATAACATATTATTTCCCGAGAAAGTTGAATTATGCCCCGTTATGCCAATCAATGAGTTATTGAGTTATGCCAATGAATGAAGTTATTGAAAAAATATTCTAGTTTTCCAAAGATATTAAAAAAACGAGCAAATTTAAAAAAAATTTATAAACAATTCGAAAAATAACTCTAGAATTCTTATAATTTTAAACGAGCTTTATGATGCCAGATTTTTTAATTCAAAAAACAACTTAAATACCAAGATAAATGTGCAGCATATTAAATAATAAATGCACAGTTTATCTGATTATAAAAAAACCTAATCATATAAAACTAAAAAGTGTCGAATTAACATATTAAATTAATATTTCTGTATAATGCTGATTTTTTTTATTACACAGAGAAATTTTTTAATAGAAATTTGTTTGTATTTTCTGCTAGTTTTGAGATTTATGAAAGTTCCAGAACTTGTTCAAAAAAATTTCGTGAAAACACAACGTGTGTATAATAGTAAATTGAAATTTTAATTATTTATTTATAAATCAAATTTAAATACAATCAATTTAAAATAACGAACTAATTTTGAATAAAAATATACAACTAAATAAGTAACTTTTCATATTTTCATTAAATTATCGTGCTATTTACATATTAAATATTTAATAAAATTTAATAATTAAAGTGGCATCATTCTGTGCTATATTTCCTGGAATAAGAGTTTATACATGTAAATGAGATTTTTGCAGTTAAATTATTACAGTGCTCAATCAAATCTCTTTTACATTCTAGTAATTGTAATCTCAACGGTTATAGTTTTATTCCTAAGCCTATACTTTTGTCTAAATCACTTTAAAATCTGCATCGCATTTTTTTTATACCATATAGAGGCATAGTTTTTATTACTCAAAAGTTCTGCATCATCTTAAAAATCTCTATCATAATTCTCTTTACATATCAATCGAAAGAAATGATTAATTATTATAAATTGTTTTGATACAGTTGTTTACTTTTTTCTCAAAATCATTTTTTCATTCTAAGGTGCATCAATCATAATACGGAATATTTTGCGCTTTATTATAAATGCATAGTTTGGTATATGAGCTGCAATAATAGTCGCTGACTTAAGTTGATGGCTAGCAAGTGAACAAAACATTACCTACATAAAAATTATTATGTGGGTGAAATTTTATTTTTTCTACATTATTTTATCATACAAAATGGCATCATTAATATTCTTTTGTGCTAGAAAAAAATTATTTATGCGCATCAAGTCAGAATGCTAAATTTTTTTCATCCTCCTTAAACTGTCATCTAACAGTTCACCATTTCTCATGGAAAGTGAAGTGTGTTTGTATTCACTTCGCCTGATGTTCCATACTCGACCTGCATTCTGAGTGTACTGGGCCCATCCCCCGCATGACAAAGAAAATGAAACAATAAGGTGTTAAAATTAAGGTCATTATTTAAATTAAAGTATTAAAAATCAATGACCATGACTCCCGCGAACGCTAAATTAGTTTTCATTGAAGCTCGGTAAAACTGTGGGAGTTTTAAACAAGCGAATTTCATTTCTAAATAACGCGCATCACAATTTACATCTTTATTTTGTATCGTAAATAAGGGAGATTTCTTAAGTAAATTCACTCGTACAGGAAAAAATCAACAGACCTCGTATTATCACAACTTAAATAACGCTAAATATTCAAAGAAAGAAATGATGCAACCCAAATAAGGTTTTGAAAAAAAAATGATGAAAGTGAAATAACTTTTTCCTATAAGTTGTGATATACGATTATACTTTTTTTAAGTACATTTTTAATAATTCTTTTATTTCTAATATCTAAGGGAAATGTGGAAAGAAATCTCATTTCTTTGCATGAAATTGTAAGACTGGTTCATAACTATCTATTCCGGGCCAAGTTTTATTGATCTGAGATCTGAGTTAAAAGAGGAAAATCTGGAACAAATCAAATGAAAGTAATTTTTTTTCACAGAATTTGATGTTTTATTTTGTTCACTTAAGCTTTTCGTGTGAAAAATGTTGTTTCTGAGTTACATAAAGAGGAAAATATGGAAAATATCCTTTTATTTATGAGTATTTCATGATACTCCATTTGGCTTTATTGAATAAAGTTTCAATTTATAATTACTGTGTCGTTATTTTAAATTAAAACTTTATTGAAGTTGTTGTTATTATTATTGAAATTTGTAATTTATAGTTTCTATATTATAGGATTTATATAAGGAGAAAATTAGTACGCTAAAAATATATATAAAATTATAATGTGCTTTGTGATATTGGTATACCTTTTCTGGAGAAATTTGGTTGCTAATTTCTCTACTTCTGAACAGTAAAAAGAAAGATATGCAAGATTGTTTTTTCTTCATAACATTGTGAACCTGAATCCCATTTGCAGGTTCGAGGCTCTTTTGGTTCACCATAACTATGTTTCTAAGATGAAAAATCTAGTAACTGGAAGTAAATTTTTTTGGACAAATTTATAAATTTTTGTAATATTTGTAAATTTTTGGTGAAAGATGATCTGTGATTGCTATATTTCTGAACCATAAGTAGAAAATTTTGTAAAACCAGAAAGTAATGTCTCTGCATAAAATTGCAGAGTTTTGTTATAATCTCATACTTTTTCCAGAAAATTTGCATCAATATTTACCATCTTGTTCTAAACTAATATAAATATGTACATTTCTATAAAATTTTAATGTTTTGGTAAATCTGCATACGCTATACAAGAATTAATTCAAAAATTAATTAAATTCAGTCTACAATTTAGAAGGGAATTGTTTTTTTCAATTGAATTTTTCAACAATTTCGAATTGTTACAATCATTCACCGTCAAGATGGAGTCAAAGCCAAGATTAAACGAATAATCATTGATAATTGTTATCGTCTTGAATAATTTTGTAAAACGGGTTAATAACTTAAGTTTGGGAAAAATTCATCATTATACAATAGCTTGTCTTTAAAACGCATGTTTATAAAACGTTTAAAGACAAATAAAATTATTCAAATACACATTTCTAATTACTTTAAGCTTTAAAGTAATAGGAAACAAATTTCATTGAATTGAAATCAACTTCCTGGATTCGATTCCTTAATGGTAATAACTGGACCAACAGCAAAATATTATAATACTTTAGAATCAGCAAATTCCCATTTCCATCATATTAATTATTTCATACTAATTAAAAATTACTACCCATTATTCGTCTCGTTTGATCCTATCCTTCATATTATTACAAGTCGTGTTGTCCAATCACTGAATTTAAAATTTTTAAACAATGTTTGAGTATAAACACAAGCTAAATTTAGGTTAAAATGTTATTTATTAACACTATTTATATTTTCAGATATAGGACGTTTAAAAATAGATTACATATGAAATGATGTTACATTTTACAAAATATTTTATAAAATTATTTTTAGATTTCCCTTTATTATTCATGTTTTAATTAACCTTATTTCAAAAAAATATGACAAAGTTTTTTTTTTTTTTTTTTTTTTTGTGGTGATTGATTTCTAATGCGACGAAATATCAATCAACTTAATTCACCGTGACATCTTTTAAGAAGAACATTCGATTTAGGACAAACACATTTCGCGCAGTTGCCTACTAAATGTAACTGTCATTCTTCCGATGACATTTATTCCAATTTTACATTTTTTCAGTAAAATTAGTGCCAAAACATTCTTCTTTGTTAAATGCAATTGACAAAATAAGAAATTCATAATTCGTTTGAAATAAGGAACGAAAGGGAAAACAAAACTGAATTCAACAAACTGATATTTACATAATATTCCATAAAGTATTATTAATTTTTTTTTACAAAGATTAAAAAGGAAATATGCATTTCTTTAATAAGAGATTTGTTTTCCCTCTTTAATTTTGCTGGAATTTAACATACTTTCTTAATCTACAGTACAATTTTTGTTTTTTCCATTTTCTGGAATAAATTTTTGCATCGTATTAACGTTTCCATCATCAACAAATAAGCACCATCTGGCGACAAATTTGCCAAAATTCGAGTTTGGCACCATTTTATCAGCAAAACAAATGTGGCATCGGCCTGAAGCAAGCAGTTCCATGAAGTAATCTGAGTCTCGCGTACATCCATTCACGCTATTGATCTAGCTAGACGGAGGAAGCCCTAGAGTAGATGGGATTGAGACAGTCACCATGGCAACCGGAGGACTTTTCGATCGAATGCTCGACCTTGTCCCCATCGTGCAACGGTGGTGGTCTGCCTTGAGGAGAGAGGCAGTCCTCAAGAATGCCATCAATTGAGCAGCTGATTGATTTACGCTGTGGGTACAGTAGGGAGACAGGAGTATTTCCGGGTAAATGGTCCCTGAGCCAGGATTACCATCCCCTTGGGGTGTGGAAAATGAGAAAAAGTTCTAGTGAAAAAAAAAGTTCAGTTGTCGCATATTCAAACACTGCAGGAAAACTTAGTCATGATTTTTAATAAACAATAAAATGTTCTGTGTAATAATCTTTCACCCTATTTTTAGGGATATTCAGAATACCTCAATGATAATTTAATTCGGCTAAACTTTATTGCATAGTCCCTCTGATAATAACATCGTATTTCTTGAAAACTTGAATTCATATTATTCGAAATAGGTAACAACTGAGCTTCGTGTTATAAATTTTGGCTGACAGTCAATCAATTATTATTATGAAATATTTTATGGATAATCGCTTTATACAAATGTAGATCTGCTCAAAAATATCAAAAATATAATTAAATAATAAAAAATAAATAAATCATAAAATACTCCATAAAAACCCTCGTTTGACAAATGTTGTATTTTACTTGAAAATCGCTAACTGTAGTTGAACATTTTTTTTCCACGTTTTTTATAGTTGAATGCAATGTTTTATCTCCTTTCTTTTCTTTTCTGTAAAAAACCACTATGTATTTTAATTAAGGAAAGCTGGTAATTAATCTTGAAGAGGACGACAGAAATAATTTAACCAAACCTGTATTATTGATTAAAAAAAAAAATAGGGTTATTACTATCTTGGTTTGAACTGTTCTCTAATGCAGAGTGTTTAACCATTTTTATAAACATATCAGATTACAGTCAGACAATTGATGCAAAAAATTTGTATAAAAATCTACACACGTTGCAAGGAATTGATAAATAAGCATTGAGTTTTATAATGCCTCAATGGAAATCGTTATTCAGTATTCTTACGATAAATAAGCATATGGCATGAGATCATATTAAATGAACTGCACTAAGGTGAGAAACTAAACAGAACACACATTTAATGTTATCATCAATTATAAACATAAAGTTGTACCACAAGCAATTATATTTTTCTTTTATTACAGCATGAAAATAGTTTAAAATAACGAGTTAAGTGCATGTAATGATACAGCATGAGTTGGGTTATTCACATTTCACAAAAAAAAAAAAAAAAAATGCCTTCAAGTAAAGAATAAATTAAAATGGTTTGGAGTTAATTTAAACTGGAAAATTTACAACAAAATTTAAGAACAAGCAAAAAAAAAAAAATATTGAGGCGATTTTTAAGTAATTAATAATTTTTTGCAAATTGTATCAAGCTTTGAATTTTTATTTCATAAATTCATATCCGCATTAAAAAAATTTAGCAATAAATTGGAAATTGGTTGTTTCATGATGTCAGATAACGCTACATCTACGTCACATCGTATTGAGATGGCATCGTATATCCGACTTGTCGATGAATTTTTTGCCTGCCTTCAAATCGCAGTCTTCGAGCGGCAGCAAACAAGGCAAAGTTTACCATCGAATGTCTGAGCGTCGTCGGCGATGAGAAAAAATCTCTTCATGATTTTTACCAGTAGTAAGGAAGTATTTTTTAATCATAATTTTTTCCGTTTGTAAATGTTTTCAAAATCTTAAAAATTACCTATTTTTTCTAAATTGTTAGTTTACAAATTTTCAAGTCTTTAGCAACATTACTTCCGAAATTAAACACGTAAATAGAAGAGAAAAAAATGCAATAGACACGATAAAACATGCACTTCACGGTTCATTTAAATAAGCAAGGACAATTTAATTCCTTATATTAATTTTATAATGTCATCAAATTTTAAACATATTTATTATATTATTTAGAAAAATTTGAGAAACATAACAAATTGCTCTGGTAATTACATCAATAGCTTAATTTAAAGCATTAAAAATATAGAAGAAGTATATTTCATATATATAAATATTTAAAGCGACAAAAAAAACTATTATTTTATGAACAAAAATGTTAATTTCACAGTTATTTTCTCATTGCTTCAGATGTAAATCCAAATGGTTGAGCTATTTTTCGAAAAGCGGTGATTGAAGATGTACAATATCATGATTTACCACGATATTGCACATCATTATTTGTATGCAACAATATCAAAATTTACCAAATTGATAGTTGGCACTTTATTGGAGAACTTGAATCCGTTAAGTGTGTAGTAAATATTATTACAGTGGCAAAGGAATATTAATTCAAAGTTGCTAAATTGATTTCGTAAAACACGGAACGTTAAATAAGTTTATGTATGTATTTTTACAGAAAATTTGTTATAAATATATCTTTTAAATAGCAAATCAAAAGAGAAAAAGCAGTTCTATTCAAATACAAAAATGATTTCTGTTGGTAACAGATTTACTAATTTACCAATTCGAAATATGTAGGCTTCATCACAATCGTGGCGTAAATCGGGATCCACATAAATCCACGTAAATCGAAGATATTTATACTGTTGACCTCAAAATTTCGTGTGGATCAAAAGAAATGGCCATTGAACACGAGAAATCGCGAATGAAAATGATTCGGAATCAAATAATTTAACTGAGGAGTATCAATTAGTTTTTTTTTAAGATAATTGGATGTTATGGAAATTTTAATGATATATAATTTGTCCGCCATAATAGTTTAACAATGTCCTAATATCTTGATACATTACCTTAAAAATGATGACAAAAATGGTTGCAATTGTTAAAGAACTTTTCTGAATAGTCTCTCGCAATTTTTTATGCTTCTTAAATACGCTAAGGCTTAAGAATAGACAATAGGACAAAAACTATAATTTTACGACAAAATCTGCATTTAGAAAGAAGATAATAGTTACTCTTGATAACGCATTTAAAGAAGTGTAATGCTTGATTATTTTTTTAATGCTTATTGAGATATATTTTAATGAAATGATAGACACTATATACCAAATCAAATGTCGAATGCATATTTATAACGTAGAGTGTAATCTTGCCTATATCAGTTTTTAATCTCTTTAACAGAATACGAACTTAGTTCAACTTTCCGGCTATTAACATCGTGCGTTATGCGGTACTTTTAGGGGTGAAATTTACTTATATTATACGCATTTTTTGGGTGGGATTATTCCCATAAGATTTAAAACTATATCTAGAGATGAAATCGGGCAACCCTTTAGTACCCATCCTGACAAAAATGAGAAATCAGATATTTTTGGAATATATTTTTCAGTTACGAATTTGTGCTGAAACATTTAAAATATGTTGAATAGTTCGAAAATTAATTAGTCACTTATTTCACTGATCACAAAATTGCATATTTTTATTTTTAAGAAATATTGTGCATGTTCCTCAATTGAGTCTTGAAGTGCATTTTCCGTAAATTTCTAGACTATTCTAAAATAATAAGAATAAGTAAAAACTCTAAAGTAATTCATGATATTATTGTGTTATTCTTGTGTATAAATATTTGCCAAATTAAACCTATCTATTATCAACGCCAATTACGGTTATCATTTATTTTATAGATAAATATGATGTTGTACTGTGGTTTGATTAAAGTGATAAACACATGGGGATCAATCATAACTCCAAATTTTTGCGTAGAAAGCATTTTGTGATTTTTGTAACTTTAAATGAAATTTTAGAGCTGAATTACCGAGCTAGCCGCTGAATAGTTATTGCGCTCTTTAACTTCAATTAATCTGAATTACTGATTTAGTTGCTGAATGTTTAATTCTCAGATCTTTAATATAATTGCTCTTCTTTAGTCGGAATATTTGCAGTAATTCGACATTCATTTAAAATTTTAAATGCTGGCTGAATTTAGCTTACAAATGCAAAAAGAGACAGTTGGATAATGAATAAAAGTTCTACATCTGGATATATAAGTACTCATCATATTGGAGTTTTAACATCTGTTAAACCATCGAAATAATATCCGCTTCCTGTTGGATCGGAACTAATGTTTAACAACGATGAACGTACTGTATTCTGCTATAAATTTTCTAAATTCTGACAGTTGTAAGAGGAAATAACAATCAATCTCTCGGGACACGTTTAGATTATAACCCGGGCTCGCACCCTGTGACAGGTCATGACGAACTTCGATGGATTCTTGTAGTGTCAACTTTTCAAAGTGGTGACAACAAACATCGATAGCTCCCTGTTCCTGTGAAAACAACAATATAAATCCAGGATGCAGTATTTCGTGTTCCATAAATTCATTATTTAAAATTAGAAAAATATTTTTTATATAAAAATCCTCAAAAGATTTTATTTTTAGCGCATCAATATTTATCACAGTTTTCATAATTTGGTTGCGCTGCAGTGCTTTTTTTATATTATATTTTTTACTAACAACTATTTTATACCCAAATTTCGCTTCAATAAAGGTCGAATATTGTTTTGGGTCTTTATAAATAGATGTACTCAATTCAAATTTATGCATCTAATAAAATAAATAACCAAAATGAATCTTAGTAGAAAACTCAATTATCAATTAAGGCGGATAAAATCGTAAATGTTCACAGCTTTATTTATTTTTTCACCTAAAATTCTCGTTATGTTTTTTTTCACCCCAAGTTAGGAAGATATTATTATAATTTTTCGTTTGCAAAACTATGGCTTTAATTACGTGATATTTTATCTATTTATTTATGAATTTATCTCTTAAAAACTGAAAATATATTTAAAAGCTTATGTTAATTCGAATGTAGTTGAATAAAAAATGTAACATCATACAGAAATATTCTTTGTTACTTTAACTGAGGGAAAACATTTATTCATATAATTATTAAGGCAGAATTGCTTAGTATAATAATTATGACCAAGAAATTAAACAATTTCCTTAGAATTGAATTTAAAAAGTAAATGTCTCTATAAATACATTATTAATCTATCTGAATGTTTTAAATTCAATAAACATATTGTTCAAAATATGTTTTTCCTAACTAAATTTATAATTAATGCATTTTTTAAATAAATTTTAGGAAAGCTTTATATTATAATTTATTTAAGCTATTTTCACAATATAAGTAATTTCTCTATTAAATTGTTTGATTAAATATATAATTAATTTTAAAGAAATAAGGCGCTAAATGCTTAGTTTGATCGATTCTTTAACTAATCAATCAGAATGGAGATTACACTGCATGATTTATTTCAATGTCTCATATTAAACAATGATTTTTTAAAATTATTTATTAATTTATCATTATTTTTTATTTTTAAATTGTTTCCCGTCAAAAATGTAAAAGCACTATTTATTAATTATTAATTAAAAATAGGAAAATATGAAAGAGAATATTAAACTTAACTTTTTATGACTACGAATTGGTGATGTAAGTGTAATATTTTATACTACTCGCTCATTGTACGTAAATACAATTATAATTTTCTGTCTTCTTGCAGCTGAATGGGTATTTTATAATATCTAGACGGGTATTCACCTATATGATATAGAATTTTTTATGTCATGTTCGAATACTTACAAAGAATTAAAATTATATAAGGATAATCGAGTTTTGACTAGATAATTTGAGGTCATATTTTAAAATATATTAATAAAGAAATAGAATATTGATATTCAATAAATAAATTCTATTATTCCATGCATTTTTTTTTCTTTATGCAGATCAATTAACAGAAATGTTGTTTGTAATCTCTCTCTCTCTTTTGAATGTTAAGACTTACTATAGCTAATATTATTAACCTTCGCATATTTTTATGAGATCAGAAATTATGCAATGGAATTTATTCTAGATATCAAAAATTATTTCCTTAAAACAATGTAAGGAATGATATTTGAAAAACGCGATGAGCTTATACCTTTTTGGATACGATAACGTGATAATGAGACATCACGAAATGCTCGCCAAATTATTTGGATGCCTAAATTATTGTTATTGGCTGAAAATGTTTTCGAATAGAGTCAGAATAAGATTTCCCTCGGGCAATAAAAATTTTAATTACTGAACATTTAATTCATATTCTGCTAAATCTCGTCTACATTAAATCTTGGCAAAAAGATTTAGATTTTAATGTGCTGTCTCTGTTATCGGTTTCACAAAACAGTGGTTCTAAATTACAATGCAATTTCTTTACAGATTTTTAGCATCCGTTTTGGAAAATAGCAATCACCTTTTATATAAATATAGAGCAATTTATATGCAAATACAATGCACCCATTTTTAAATTATATTTTTCCAAATATATTGAAGATTTTTGGAATTTGTGCAATAAAATATTATTAGAACTATACTAAAAACTTATGCTAAAAGTTTTAGACACATCTCGTAATGTTTTGGAATTTTAGCCCCATGACCAAAGGACAAGCTTTACGCTTTATTTTGCAAAACTTTAATTTTCCAAATTTTCACAACATATCATCAAAAGTGTATTATAATTTAATTATCAAAAATGTATAAATTCTGCTAATGTTACAGGTTTTCATTGGCTCAAAATGAAATCTACTTCTTCCTATTTTTTTTCACTGACTTATTATTTTTGTACACAAAAAATGTTTTCTTAAATAAACTATATTTTTATTACATTATTCAATTATTAAAATTGTTTAACTTTCAGTTATCAAAACAACTCACGAATTTGAGAGTATAAATATAGATTCAGTAGTACTGTGGTTGACTTCTGAAAAGTTTAAAGGGAGAGGATATGATAATTATTATCTTCTAGTTATTTTATGAATTTTTATTCCTTTATTCATTTTTGTCTCTAAAATACGTTAATTTTTTTAAGAAAATTTAAAGGATCTGTTATCAGTATTAGCATCCGCGATTTTACAATTTCCAAAAAGTTCTAGAATTTCATGGTTCAGCTTCCCTCCCTTCCTTAATGAGAAACATCCCATCCCATCTCACACTATTGTCCGTTTCCGTGTGCCTTCTTGGAAATTGATTGTGTACAAAGACCAGGGCAGTGCTACGGATACCAGGTAAACCGGTCTATTCTTGACCCCCAAGTCCCTTGTCAATACCCCCTCCCCCCTAGCTTAAACCTCTCTTCCAAAAACCTAAAAATGTTGAATTTCATTCCTGTACTTGTGCCCGACTAGTAAAGAGCTAGCGTATTTTAGGAAAATATCACACTTTCCCACGTGGTTCTTGGGTAACATTTAATCGCGAGAATTGTGCGTTCGTTTAAACTACTTCAGTGTTTCTCGTCTTTGGTAAGTTTATTTTCTCATTTTTTTTAATTAATAAGCATGATATTTTTGTATAATCTATTGTTAAATAACTAGTATAAATTCAATTTACTACTTTAGTTTGCATATTTCAAATGTTTGAACCATAACGTGCATTTTATAATTACTACTTTTATGTGAACGAAAATTAGAGTTCTTATTGCTTTTGCACATTTTTCATCAATATAATATTGCGATATTATTTATCAATCAATTTTTACCATAGATTAAATATATTCATATTATCAACCCTATCTTGTTTCATCTAAAGTTACTTAAAAATGTTGGTGAGATGGTAACTCAGGACACAATTTCTCTTTATTACAAGACAAACAAAAAATTTATATATATATATATATATATATATATATATATATATATATATATATATATACGTTTTTATTAACATGAAAATAATGTCGACGGTTCTGAATGTACAATTATTTCTAAAAATGCCTAATTACATAATACTCGCTCATTGAGTGTATCGTGTCTTCTGAATATTTTTCAATTAATATAATTGAGAATTTTTAAACAATGTTATAAAACTTTCATTGTTTTACTCATTAGTTTATTCTTATAATATTCCAATCAAACCAAACCTTATAGTTTCAAAATAAATAAAATTTTGATTAAGATTTAAATTTTTTGATTTAAGATATTTATTATTAATATATAAAAATTATTTTTTGTTTCGTGCTCCATATTTTTATTTTATTTGCAGAAACAAATTTGTAGAAAAAATTGAAAAATAAAAAATTTATTGTCATTTTTATGTAATAGAAAATATTTCAGCAAAAATTTTAAAACTTAAAATTACTTTATGCATATATTTTATTCTGCTTTTTTGAAATCTTAATGGTACTGAAGACAGATTTTTTCAACTCAATTTTTTTTATAGTTTTGTAAATTTCATGAAATATTTTTATATGCTAATGCGGCGTATGAAAATATCAGAAAGCATGATATATATAAAGGTGCATGGAAGTACACATTTATCATGTTGTAACTTCATAATAAGTAATAATTAAAATTTTAAATATCTATGCTTTTGCTTATGTCGAATTAAATTAATTATGAAATCCAACTTACGCAAAATTATATAGATTAATATAACATTATATACATATATATTAGTTGGACCATAGAAAAAATATTAAATTCCCAAGTAATTATTCGAAAAGGTTATTAAAGATTCATGGTTATTTAATGACAGATAATTAGGTTGCATGCATATATTATTTTTTCAAACTTCTAGATCTTTGAATTTTATGATTTTACCTAAGAATAAGTTATTTTATAAAATTTTAAATATTTAATTGCTTGAATTTAGAGTATGTAGAATGTCATATTTAATTTTCAGGTATTTACTAGAAAACATTTTATCATTTTATTTGCAACTGTATATATTAACAAAATGCTAACTATTTATCTAATTACTAAATAAGCTATAGTTTTTATTAAATATCATTTTTCTGAGAGATAGCATTTTTATAATGCATTCATTTAGTGTATCATTATAATTAAGATCATATTTTTATATTAATTATCATAAAAATTTGTAATTATGGTATGAAATTTATTAATAGTATAAGAGAGAGAGAAAGAAAGATCTTTATTTAAAAATCATTCGTTTTCTTTTAAGACTATTGTTTATTTTTTGAAGCGAAAATACGAGATGATGAAAATGAAAATAAGCGTAAAATGAAAAATAGCACCTTTCTAGGCCGAATTCATCTTTTATTTTTCTTGAATGGGTAATATGAAATTAGTGGTATGCATTCAAAGTTAATCATTAACAGTTTTTTGGTACATTGTAGAATTATTACAAATTTAGGTATTAGCTATCCAATTTTCGAAATAAAAAATATCTGATTAATCATTAAAAAATCAAGTTAAAATTTTAATATAACATTTTCATACCTAAAAATACAAAAACATTTATTCATAAATTGATATCTTAGTTAATAAATAATAAAAATGTATATCTCATTATAAATCAAATATTCAAATGATTAGTATAAAGATTTAATCTCTATACTTGGATCATTGGATTTATATTAATTTGAATGAAATTTTGTTAAATAAATTTAGTATTATTAAAAAAATAAAAGAATTTCTCAAAAATTTGAACTCGAATTCCTGTTATGGAAATAACACTTAATCATTCATTTTATTATGGTACATTTTGTTTGCGAAACAAATCATCTATTTCTAAGCAGCCTTTTGATTCTGAAATAGAAGTTCCTGCTGTGAAAATAACACTTTTTACTCACTAAATTATACTATATTTTATTTGCTAAAAAGTCCATGCATTCAATCCCAAAGCAAACTTTTAATTCAGAAAACTAATTTAAATTTATTTACATGCCCATAAAACATTTTAAACTGCACTTAATAGAAAATTTTCCACTTTAATACTCATTTTAATTAACAATTCAATGCGGTCTTTTAAATTTAGAATTTTTTTTATGTGATTTCTTTCGAGATTTATTTTTATTTATATGTTTATTGAATTCCAAGAGATTTTCTTGCAACGTAAGTATAATTCATACAAGTTCCTGAAACTAATTTACGATTTATTCCATACGTTATACTTCCTAACATTTTTAACATGTGTTATTTTAATATTCTAATGAATTTAAAATATATCATTATCATTTTCAAAGTAGATGTTTATATGAATAAAAATAAGTTATTTCTTTGCAACAGCCGGTATTAAACAGCAATTTCAGTAACAAAAGCTTAATACCAGTGAAATAAATTTATTATTTAAGGATGAAAACTCGTCTCACATTTTTATGAGGTATTTGGGTTGTGCCTCTTTAATTAAGAAGCATATCGTGTTTTTAAAACAAGTTGCTCTGCTCTATGATAAGAATATCATTATTTACCTCGTACTTACTTTGAAGACAAGCAAAGTAAATATTAATTTCATAATATGACCACTTAAAAGAGATAAGTATATCTGCTTGCACACAAAAACTTTCTGAAGAGGATATTGACTAACCCACTATTTTTCTCGACTTCTATTTTCTTTGCCTTTAGTTTGTTGAGTATCAAATGAAATTCTCTAAATGAAATAAAAAAAATTAAATATATATGCTCTTGTGCAAAAAATATTATTTTAAATTTTAAAATTTCTTAAAATTAAAATTATTTTTTATATTAAGAGAGTAACATATTTCTTTGATGGTTAAGGATATACTCATTATACGTAAATATATTTAAAAAAGCGTTGGCAAAAATGACGAATTTTTTTAATTAGAGGGTAAACTATGTATTCTAAGCAAGTGTCGCTATTTGGAGAATTACGTTTTTATTCTTAATTATACTTCTTAAAAAATTTAACTAAAATATGCATTTTATTTTATTGGGAACTTTTTTTTTAATCACGGCATAAAAAATAGTAAAAAAACAATATTGATAATCAAAAATTTAAATAGAATTCAATGACATTCTAACATAAAAAATAGCAATAAAAATAGTAGATCAATTCCTAATTATTGTTCAAATAATTACTAACAGATTTTTTTTTTTTCTTAAAAGAAATCTTGTGTATTATTGTGAAAAAATGGAAAATTTATAAATAGGAAATAAAATATTCAAAAATTCGAATGCAGGTCTTTCGAAATAATCAAACAATAATTTTTTTTGTTAAAGCGTTAAAGAAAGATATTAGAATTAAATAAGAGACTCTAGAATCATAGATTATTTAAATATTTATATTTTATACACACTTATTTTCATTAAAAACAGTTAATACCTCTAATTTATAAAGTTTTAAGTAATAGTTTAACTTAAGAAGTTTCAAATTGACAGGAAAATTATATTTTAAATACTTCTCTGAAATTTCAAATTATTAATTAATAATTTATGAAATGAGCATTTTCCCCTCATTTTTCATAATTTTATGGCGAAGGAAGATATTTGTTTTAAAGATTAAATAGTACTTGAAATTAACTATGAAACTTATTTATTTGTTTGTCTAATAATTTCAGTGAATAATTTTTTTTCAAATTTAAAAAAATTAAATATGATTCATAATGTGTATTACGGTTGTGAATGAATTGTTTCACTACATATTTCATCCTAAAAATATAATTCTTATGATGATATTGTAACTATGCCTATCATTTTTCATTCATATTTATGAACTCCAGTCAAATTTTCATTGCAAGAGTCAAAAAAAAAATAATAATAATAATAATATCAGGTAAAAAAATTAAAGGTTTGAATAATAAACTTAGCCTGATCTAACTGTAATAATCCGTTTATTTGGCAAGGAATGACCTATGTTTGATTTCAAGTACTATTGAAAACATAACTCTTTAAGGCACTGGTGCCGTATAATCCATGACGCCAGATTCTGAGATGGGCGATTTTTTGACGGATTTTCTTATGTATTTGGCAATCTCGTTTTTCTTGCGTCATACATATGGAGACCTATAAGAATTATGCAGTAAATTCTATTTTGGTAGCCCTAGTACTTACGTCATTGCGCAAGTCATGATACATCATCTTGGCAACATTTCTTAATCGCCAAAAGAAATTCAGAATTTAGAATCATGGATTCTACGGCACCTGTGAACTTTTTAACCACGTCTTGAATAATAGTTACTAGACAGTACAATTTGTACATATAAAATTTCTTCATGGAACTAGGCGATTACTTGTTGTCTTTCTGGACAAAAATAATATTTCAAATTGCCCCTTGGCGAAAATTGGCGATTTTTTTGATTTTTTTTTCAGTCAAATCTGTTTAAAGGAATAAAATGATGTCAAAAACATTATACAATTATATACACTCAATTAAAAAATTTCACAAATTTTACACATTCTTATAAAAGTAATAATAAGATTTTATACGTTTATAAAAATTAGTAAAATCTAATATTTTTATTACCATATTTAACATCACCCAATTGGCGCTAAACTGGCGAGAAATCAAGGACACCCTAAAATGTAGGCTATTTGATTTTTTCTGCTTTCAACATCCACATCTGTTAAAATGGATGTTAAGTGTTTTCAAGGCTTTCTTCCTTGTGATGATTTATTAAAGGTATTAGTTTGTGAATTATGAAGTGATAAGTTTTTGAACTGGTCACTTTTTATATTTATCATATTCGCAGTTTGAATGAATACTGGAAAAAGGTTATCCTTAATGAAAATTGTATGATGTCCGACAACTGTTTTGAATATTTTTTGACTAACAATACAGGAAAATTAAGTTATTTGCTGTTTTCGCTTAATGCAATATAATTTTATGAAAATTGGACAATATTTGATCACAACTATAGTGCGTATTTCTTTAGTTGGAAAAGTAATGGTAGCAACTATTGCTTAATATTTACCTTAATTGAAAAGATTGAACATTAATAGACATTTTACTCAATAATAAGTCTTAGGTTTACAATGTAATTAGGAATGATGTTTAATTAGAATTGCTTTTCATTGTTTTTAAGCATAATTATTTTAATTTTTATTTGTTGTTTCTACATTGGTAATCTTTCATAATTAATTGCATGGTTTTTGTATGAAATGAATGTTTGGAACTTATAAACCTTCATTGTTACACTGTACAAGAATCTAAGCACAGAAAAATCGTATAATGATTCCGATTTTGTCACATAAATGCCGTATAATCCACGATTCCAAAATCTGAATTTTTTTGGCGCTGAAGAAATGTAGGCATGTATCATAGCTTGAATTTTTTGGCATGTATCATGACTTGCGCGATGACGTTTTAGGTAGGTTTGCCAAAATAGAATTTTCTGCATAATTCTTATAGGTCTCCAAATGTATGACGTAATAAAAGCGAGGTTGCTAGATACATAAGAAAATCCGCCAAAAAATCGACAATCTCAGAATTTGGCATCCTGGCTTATACGGCACCTGTCCCATTTTTTTAATAACTAGATTTTAATCAAACTTTGCAAAAAGTTTCGCAGATATTTTTTATTTATTAAGAATTTGATTTTAATAGATGATTCTAACTATTTAGAGTTTAATAAATTAACGGATTGATTTTGCATTATAATAACTTGCTTGATTAATTTGTCAGCCATTATTACTTTTTAATGTAATATTATGACAGAATTTCGTATTAAAATTGTTTAATGTTTTTTATTCTGTAGATGTTAACGGATTCCTTACCAATAAGCCCTCCAACATTCCTATCCTGAAAGTATCATCCCCTATTAATTTTGACGTAGTCTTGTGTGATTGCTTAGAATTGTTTGAATTTGTCAATGGCTACTTGGACCAGGAGGTGTTCAGGGATGACCCAGGAAGAGGTCGATGCTCTACACATGAAAATTGCCATGAAGCAAGAGCAGCACCTCATACCTCTTAAAGAAGACTTAGCCGATTGGTTGAACAAGACACTCGGTAAGTTATTTTCAGTCAAATCAATTTCATACAATTTTCCATTTAATTACGTATATGCAAATATAAAAATCCAGCTCTTAATAAGCTTAAATTACTGCATATAGGGAAAGAAAAATGTCTTAACTTTAAATTTTAAGAAATGCAACAATTCTACCATACATGAAGACCTTAAAACATATTCATTTTATGATTTGCAAAATAGTTAGATCTGGATTTAAATCTGTGTAAATATCGTCAATAATATCAGGATGATAAAATACCAAATGGAATAAACCAAATGAGGGGAAAAAAAGCTTTTAATATTAATTCATGACAGATGTAGATTATTTAGAATGCAATTTTTAAATTAAAATATTTGCTTAATCATTTTTTTTCTTCTATCCGGATTGTAAAAAATTAGATTCATGATGGACAACTAATAATTTTTAAATAGAAATTTCTTTTTTACTCAATTCAATGCCTCATAGCTTATTTTTTAGGAAATAATATTGGTATTAAAAATGCACATTTTTTATGGATTAAAATGTATTCTTTTCACAAAAACATTATTTGTTCATATGTAAGTGAGAATTTTAAATATTTCGCAGTTATTTATTTTTAAATTGTTCCTCAACTTAACTGATGTCAAACATTATAAAAACAGAGTTTAAAATTCTGATTCAATGATGCTTTTGTGATCTTTCATGGTTTAATATAACGAAGAGTTTTTGTGCAATTTAAAAATTACTTTTAAGCCATTTTCCTCAAACATGAGATAATCTTTCATGAATTACTGTAGCTGCACTATTTTTTTTAATAAAATTTATATATAAATATCTCCCTCCCCCCAATTAAATTCCTATAATTATAAAATCAACTATAAAAATGGGACTTCCTCTCATTTACCAAATACATTACCATTACCAAAAAACGCAAGCTACTTATTGACTTTCTTGACCTAAAAAACAGCTACTGCTAAATTACTCTTTTGAGACTGTAATCTGAATGTTAAAAAGCAAAATAAAAAGCCGTTTGCTACCACAGTAGCAGCTTCAGACATAAACCGTCCGAGTCACGTAAAAGTCGGTCTTTTACAAGTTCAGCCACCCGAATCGCAAGATCTCCCTTGCTTATTTTTAATTTTGTTTATTTTTTTGACAACGTTGATGAGAAGGATGACCGATTTTAACACTTCCACCTTCTTAAGTTCTTGTTCTCCCTTCTAGTACGTGATCTAGAACCCAACATTTAGCTGCCACTACGTGCTGAAGAAATAGATGGACCGAATCAGAGGATTTTTTTAAAAAGAAACTAGAAGCTTCTGCTGTGCTTTTAAAATTAATAAGGAAAGGTTTTAATTTTTACTGGTCACTGCGACTATTATTCTTCGGCTTACTCAGTGTAGGAATTAAAACTGCATTTTCCTCATATGCATTACTTAGTGTTTAGTTTATATAAATCCGATTCGTAAGACTTGTTAATAGCTTAAATTAGGTAACCAAAGGATTTACTTCAGAATTATTCAATACAATCGTGAAAGGGCTTTATATAGTCATTGGTCATTTTATCCAGGTTGCAAAGATGAGAAAAGGCTTAAAGGATAGGAAGATTTTACACTTATTTTTAATTTAAGGAAATAATTAAAAAACGTTTTTTTTTAAGCTTGATTATAACCAGCTGATACATTAATTCATAATATTACTCAAGTATTCTTTTGAAAAAGAGCTCTATTCTCACGCTATGTATATTGAGGAATATCCTTATGAATGTACTCTACTGGCCATTAAAATTGCTTCACCAAGAGGGCGACATGCTACAGACGTGAAATTTATACGAAAGGAAGAAGGTGCTGTGATATTCAAATGATTAGCTTTTCAGCGCATTCAGACAAAGCAGGCGCCAGTAGCGACAACTACATTGTGTGTAAATGCGGAAATTGTTCAGCCGGTTCCTCATACACAAATTGCATTTGAACGTTGTTGCCTGGTGAAAAGTTGTTGTGATGCCTCGTGTAAAAATGAGAAATGCGTACCAGCACGTTTCTGACTTTGATAAAGGTCGAATTGTAGCGTACCGGGATTGCGGTTTATCTTATCGCAGTATTGCTGCTCGCGTCGGTCGAGATCTAATGACCTAGCAGAATATGGAATCGATGGGTTCAGGACGGTAATAGGGAACGCCATGCGGGATCTCAACGGCCACCTATCACTAGCAGCCAAGAAGACAGGCATATTATCCGCATGGCCGTAATGGATTGTGTAACCACATCACGAGCCGTGAGTCAAGAAAAGGGGTCGTTTGGAAGACTACAAGTGTCTGCACGAACAGTTCGACGATGTTTGCAGCAGCATGGACTCTCAGCTCGGAGACCATGGCTGCGGCTTCCCTTGACGCTGCGTCATAGACAAGAGCGCCTTCATTGGTGTGATCAACGACGAACCTGGGCGCACGAATGGCGAGACGTCATCTTTTCAGATGAATCCAGGTTCTGTGTACAGCTTCATGATGGTCGCATCCGTGTTTGGCGGCATCGTGGTGAATGCACACTGGCAGCGTCATTCGTCATCGTCATACTGGCTCATCACCTAGCGAGATGGTATGGGTTGCCATTGGATACACGTCTCGGTCACCTCTTGTTCGTATTGACGGTGCTTTGAACAGTGCACGTTACATTTCTGGTGTGTTACAACCCGTGGCTCTACCCTTTATTCGAGTCCTGCGAAACCCTACGTTCAGCAGGATAATGCCCGACCGCATGTTGCCGGTATTGTACGGACCTTCCTTGATACGGAACATGTTCGGCTGTTGCCCTGGCCAGCACGTTCTCCAGATGTTTCACCAATAGGAAACGTCTGGTCGATGGTTGCCGAGCGACTGGCTCGTCACCAAACGCCAGTCACTACGGTTGATGAACTGTGGCATCGTGTTGAAGCTGCATGGGCAACTATACCTGTACATGCAATCCAATCTCTGTTTGACTCAATGCCCAGGCGTATAACTGCTGTTATTAATGCCAGAGGTGGTTGTTATGGGTACTGATTTCTCAGGATCTATCCATCCAAATATATATTTTTTGAAAATTTAATCACTTGTTATTTCTAGTATAATATATTTGTCCACTAAATATCATTTTGTTATCTGAATTTCTTCCTGGTGTAGCAATTTTAATGGCCAGTAGTCTAATTTAAATACACGTTAAATTTATCACTTTTAATAAAATTTCAAATTTTTAAATAAATTAAGAGAATTTAATGCTTAATTAGTGAGAAACTCGGAAAGTTAAAACAAGCTGCTGATGGTTTTTATACTGCGTTCCCTTTTTTTAAATCTGAAAGGTAATAAGCTGCTAAATTAAATCAAAAGGTCAGAATATTTAGCAAAGAAAATATCTAAAACTTCCTTTTTTTTATCAATTAATCGATAGATTCGTTAATATTATATTTCATTTTTATGATCGCTTTGTATGGCATTAGTTGTTAATTGCTAGTTTAGATTTATAAATTTATTAAACAATTCTGATAGAGAAATCACTCCTAACTTCATCTTGTTATATCCTACGAATCTTATCCTTTTTTTTCCCCTTCAAAACTGTTTTTTTTTTATTTTTATTTTTTTTTATTTATTTATTATTTTTTTTTACATAATTATATAAATAATTTTCTTTCGTGATTATTTGTATTGAATCAACGTCATGTTTTCTCCTTAAACCAGAACTCTAAAATATTCATAATCGTTACGATCATAAGAATTACTTTTTCACCTTTCTCATAAAAAAAGAATTAATTTTGAAATAAATTTTTTTCTGTGTAAATCGAATTTCTTTTTTCTTAAACTTAGAACGAAATTTAAACCATTTAAAGAAAAATAAAATAAAAAACAATAAATTTTTTATTAATTTATTACTGAGAAACATTACGCTTTGCTGTGACTAACAAAGTGTTGTGATAATTTCATTGGAGCATTTATTACATCATATATTATCATCATAACGTTCAATATAAAATTGTTATATTTGGATGTAAATTTTGTAAGATTCTCATAATTTTGTTGAATAAAAACACCTTACTTTTAAAATCAACTAGCAATAGTGATATTACTGAGTGACTTTTGGTTTATAAAATGATCTTACCGTCATTAAAATTACCAATTTTATCCAGGAAAAGTTGCATTGTAAATTTAATTAAAAATGCTTCAATAATTCCTGAATTCATAGATGTTTGTACTTTGAAAGTGTAAAGAGAGTAGTAGAAGGCCAATAACAATTAGCGCATGCGTAATGAAAACTCACTTTGAAATAAAGCAACGGTCCTGCATCTTTTCGTGGAAACTAGATATCTTTAGGTGATATCGGAAGACTCAGTGCTTAACACTTTCACCACTTCCGCCTTACTGCCTGATTTGCACTGATTTTTTCAAACTGCAACCGTAGGTAGGTCACGGCCACTTCACTTCGTCCAGAAAGCGAGTGAACTTGTTTTGTCATTTACGGATGGCATCATTCGAAACGCGAGCTTCTAATTCAAGGTCCATCATTATTTAAGACTGTCGGATTATGTAAATAATATAGATCACATCAAAACTATACTAGCGATAAAATATATAGAAATTGCTAGTAATCAATTTTATTGGAATTTATTGTTCAGTTTGGATTAAAACAAACCTGTTCCTTGAAGAGAAATTCTCAGGTTTCGCCAAATTTTAAAGTTAGCCAATTGTTATAATTTTAACAATATTCTGAACATTTTATTGATACTTAAAAAGAACACACAATCGAAACTTTCGAAGTTGCCTTTAACCCTTCAAGAATACTTAAAAAGGCACATTTCCTTCATAGGTGAATTCATATTTCTAATTTGAAATAACTAATTGAAATTCTTGGTTATAAGCAATTCAAGATTTCGAATCCAATTAGTTTCGTATTGAGCTTAAATTGATATAAAATTATGAGAAAACGAATTTCCATACCATCAGATTTCATCAAATTCTTTTTTTCTAATGTATAATATTACCATTAAATTCTGTTAAATGATCTAGAATGAAAATCAGCAATTCTCTATGCTGGATATTTGTATTACTACTTAAGAAAAGATTTAATTTCTTCACAATTTTTTCTCTCAGGCAAGAGAAAATTACTCTTTTATGAAAAGTTTCAGTGGGTATTTTTGAATCTCATCTTAGAAGGTGAATTTATTTGAAATACTTACTACTATTAAGTGAGGAATTTTTACAATCAATTAAAATTAGTCCTCAGAATTTAGAATTAATTCGCCCATTCATCAGAATGTTCTGTATGAGTATTTGATCTTCATAATCTTCTGTATTACTCTTATTTAGAACATTTTACCTGACAATCTTTTCCAAAGGTGGAAAGCTTTTCCTAAAACTTAGTAAAAATAAAATTTTAATTAAAATCTTGAAATATTTATTGATAAGGATATTAAAAAATCTAAATAATGCAAAGTATAATCAATGCATAGATGAGAAAATATTTATGAAATTTATATTAGTTTGATGCTGATCTTTAAAAACGTATTGCGTGACTGAAGCTTGTCGATCCCTCTTCAAATATTGAGAATTATTTAGTAATTCTCTTTAAGAATCCTCCTCTCTGTTCAGAGATAAACGTTAAAATTATCTCTAGACAAAGTTGTTGACATTAATATTCTCAGGATTGCGTTCGAAATCCGGTCCCACGTTTCATTTGGCGATAAGAGAACCATCAGCTAAGAAGAACGTGCTTCCACCATATCACTCAACGCTTTGAACTTGAACTATGTAATGATTAGCAATGTTTTGAACCATAAACCTGTTTCGAGGTGCCGTTTAATTCTCGGTTTCGTTCTCTAATTGTTCTTTTTGTAGGTATTGTTGATTGAAGTGAATTTGCCATTTTCGACAGAGACATTCCCTGGCGCCTGTTTAACGTGGGAAAGGGCGTCATTGCTTGTCACTCGCTTCAATGTGCCATTGTTTTAGTTCTGAATCTATTACCTGTAATGTTCATCACTGTGTTTAGTAATTAGTAATACCAGCGTGTGGAACTTTATAGGGTTTTAAAAACGTGAGATTTTCTTCGTTTAAAGTAAATCTCCTGAAGGAAGATGGTGCATGGATTTCCAGACCTGTCACAAACATCATGGTTGCAATAAAATTTCGTATAAAAGAACATTCTTACACACTTTTGTTTACGTTTGATTACTTTTAATCACCGAAAATTTTATATTTCATTTTTTTTTTGTATAAAAATAGCTGGTTGTGTTTCAACAAACTATACGAATTAAATGTTCTTTAAAAAAAAAAAAAGAGTTTTTATTTGTTTATCCATTTTTATAGAGAAATCTTGAAACAATATTTTTTATTAAAACAAATATTTTTCCCGATCGTTAGATATAAAAAAATTATATGGAACAGAAACTATTTTTTATATTAAATTATGTTATACTGTATAAATAACATCAGAAATAATAAAAATGTATTTTGTTTTTAAATTTCTGACACTGTCTTTCGTTCAGTTTGTATTAAAGTATATACATTATTCCTGACTAGTAATATAACATAATTATATTTATTTCATTTTATTTTTATTAAATGTATATGATTGTGCCGAAAAATAGACAATTTTAACAATACATGACAGATGCACAAACTCTTATAATTCAGATATAATTTAAATGATAAGCACTTCGAACAATGTATCATGTAAATAATTTTAAATTCAATTACATTTTAAATAAGTTTTCCTAGTGAATAAAATGTATTTAGCATCAAAATAGACATATTATTTGACACTCAAGTTTATTTATCAAAATGAGCGAACTTAGACTTCACCAAAAGTGCAATTTTGAAAGAAAAGTGGCAAACCACGTAAGAGTAATAAAATAAATTGAAATATTATTGGTTCTAATGTAATTATTTTCTTTATTTATTTAATAGCTCACAAAATAATAGTATGGCCTATGTCCAAATTTAGGTAGCAAATGTTTCTAAAAGTTTTGCTTGAAATTCTTGATTTTCGCAAGGCAATTCACGAAAAACTCCATAGAGATACAAGGTACTAGAAAAACTCTAGAGACTCCCCACACACACACATAGGTTGTCTAGATTGGGACAGCGGAAATCTCATGTATTGGCCTCGGTAATTAATTGGCTCTAGTTTATTATATCGTAAAAGTAACATTTAACTTTTAATTAAAAGATTTTATTCAATTATAATATTCACATTGACGGATTTTTTGAACATACATTATAATGCAAATCTGATATTTTTAAATCCATTAATTTGACTTTGTAATTATGTTAATGACTTTGTAATTGAATTATTTGTACTATGTATGATCACCTTTAATATTTTCGGTATTTACTATATATTTAATGTTATATTGCATTTGGAACACCTTTCCAAATAAATGGCAGAACATTTCTTCCTTTTCTTAAATGTAGTGTCGTTAATATGTCAGAATACAAAATACCATGATATATTTTACTTAAATCACACTACAGTCTCGCGCATCAACTAAGCTAAAATTTCAAGTATTTTTTTATGATATATACTGGTCTGATTAATTAGAAATCAAAATTATATAACTCAATAAGGAGAATTTTTAACTTTAACATTTATATATGTTGATTACTTAGTTCTGTTGATCACATCTTCATTGAATTTTTAAGATAAACAGTCCTTCAGAATTAGCATTTAGCGCGCGATACATATGTACACATAATTCACATTTAGCGATATATATGTATTTGATAATTTTTATTTGATCAATGTTTTCTTAAAAATAATTTTCAATTTTTGAATTATCGTCGTAATTATATTTCTCAATTACCTTTACTTTGACTCATGGTGTTCTTGTGATTTTCAATGCTTGCAATTATATTTCCCAATCGTCTTTACTTGGACAAATGGTGTTCTTGTTCAATCGTCTACTTTATGAATCAAAGTACTTGGATTCATGGTATTCCTATTCTCATAGTGTTTAATACTTGGATTATCTTCGTAATTATATTTCTCAACTGTCATTACTTGAACTCATGGTGTTCTTGTGGGAGAATCACGTCTTCCCGAAAGGAAGACCACAGGTTCGTTAACAATTACTGTTAAACTGCTTTATATGGATGGTGTGCTTCTGTTCCATATATGAGCTTACTTCTGTATGCATGCTTTGGAGATTTTCCCCTTGCAAATTCTCACCCTTGCAACAAATGAATGCAGATCATTACCATTGAAAAGTTCTTCCAGAAATTTAAATGCCTTAAAATGATATTTAAATGTTTATTATATATAAAAAAGTATGTTCTATCATATTATTTTTTTGTTTTACAAATTAATTAAGAATAAACATTTGCTTATGATTAAATTCAAACAAATTGAGATTGAACAAAAAAAATTTAAAAACTACCATCATCTCTATTTCTTGGAATGGGAAGAGGGCATGTATTTATTAAGGTTCATTCACATAATATCAAATTATATAAAATACTGAAATTATTGTATATTTTCAAAATATGCTGAATTAGTAGGCAGTGTTTGTCACAACTGAACTAAAAAAGTAGTCATTTTTGTAGTTGATACTGACCACTCCCAACATTTCCAATGTCCGAATACGAATGGTAAATCAAATAAGAAAAAAATGGAGCTATTTTGACCATTTCACTTCACTTTATTGCGACGCACTTAAATATCTGCCCCGCTTCATTATGCATTCCAGTAGAAATTACGGGAAGGTGTGGGAATCGGATGCGATTGTGCAATCATCATCAGCAGCGCGTGACGATTCTTGAAGGACGTGTCCGAGCGGGGGCTGTCATTTGTTGGTGAGACCCACACCTACCCAATACCAACGGGATATCCCGGAGTATATCATTTAAACGACACCCACACTGGGAAAAATATTGGGCCTAAACAATGGAACGGAAAATCGGGTGGTCCATCTTACGCCATTGCTCAAAATAGATATCTCATGCTAATGCAGACGAAGTATTTGTAATTTTTTAAATGATTATGGCATGCCCATAAGATTATTAATTTAGCAAATTTCACTTTACAAATTTTCACAATAATGCGATAGTCATATGGGTTTTCATTTTCCTAAAATCAAATCTAAATCTACTATTTAAGTTATCTGATTCAAAAAAATATTAGCATAGTTTGTAAATATATTTTTAGATACAAAAGACTTCTATGAATATATCATCGATGAATAGGATCCAAACTTAATGTGGTAATGTATATTGTAGTAAATTTCGATAAACTTCTTATTCTGAAGAATTGATTGATTGATTCCAATATAATAGAGGATCTAAATTTCTAATATTTAGGACTCGATACAGAGTTTAATTCTTTTTCCTCATAAATTCTTTATGCAGCATTATGCAATAAACTTACTGTACATCAAAAATTCTTAAATTTTGAAGCTTTTGGACAGTTTTTGACCCAAGAGTAAAAAAATTAAGGGCTGAGTATTCAGATTAAAATAATATTAGTTTGTAGCCAAAAATGAATCTATCTGTAACTTATCACTAAAAATTTATCCTAAAATTGCTGCATAGATTTCACTTTCAAGATTTTTCATTTATGGTTGCAAAATCCTACCTCCCCAAAAAAGCTTTTAGATTGGATTTTGAGAATGTGAATTTTTTCTTTGTTACAATTTTTGTTATAATATAAAAACCTTTGAATTAAAAATGTTAGAAGAGTCAAGAAGATGACTTTTTAAGAAATTTAAAATATGGTAATTCTATATTTCTGATTTACTTTTTCATAATGACCAATTAGATATCAGGATTGTCCCGAAACACGCTATCAACAATACTTATTCTTAAGACCATAATTCAAACAGGGCCATAAGAAATTGGCGAAATTTTTCTCGCACGTTTCTGAACTCAAAATGGGTCTTCCTCACAATTAAATATATGTGTGTATTGTCACTAAAAGTTGAAAGTTATTGCTTCTTATAAAATTAGTTCAGCTAACAGCACCCACTATATACAGGTTTATTCGCCAAAGTTGTTTTTAATGATATACCTTAAAATAGGCATACTTTTAAATGGGAACAAATAGTGCCGAACTTGCGAAACAAGACAAATTGGTCTACATTAAATCCTCATGCAACTATTCGTGACTAATTTTTCAATTGTTTCTGCCATTTTATTTTTGATACATTGTTACTTTTGGACAGATCAATCAATCATTCGTTCGTGGGTTACAGCTTTTTGTATTTTTCATGCAATCTACAACAATGATTCATCGAATATCCACATGAAGTGTTTGAACATGAATTTTGATTTCTCAGTTTTTTTAGGCGATAATTAATATATTTTCTGCAGAAAATTATATCATATTTCTCCAATAAAGATAAAATCCAATGTATATACTCATTTAAAATTAATTTTCTTCACAAATATTAATATTTTATAATGATTAATTCACATTCAATCATTATATAGTAACATTTATTCTAAACAAAAAAGCCCATAACTAAATAAATTTGCTTATGGATTTTCTTTTTTCCTTGTAATGAGAATTATTTTATCGGAAAGTGGAAAAAAATCACAGGTATTTTTTTATGTGAAAGTTTCCGCTACATAAAAGTCTTGATGGAAGTGTAATAATGCGATTAAGAGACAAAAGATAAGCAATCACGCAATGCTTGAATTATAGAACAATGGATATAATCGTGGTTTATGTGTAGATTTTTGATCTTTAGCGTTCACTAAAAAAGAAGATGCTCTAAAAGGGATTTAAAAGAAGTTTTACTACTATATTTTCAAGTACAGTTTAGGTTTGCAATTGAAGTCTTAGAAATCCTCAATTATTTCTCAGAATTTTTCTTCCAAGCCATAAAAAGGACTCTTATGCTTGCAAATTACGCAAATATTCAGCTTTTGTGGATTTAAATTCTAAGAAAAACCTTTTTTTTCTCTTTTTTTGAGTGAATTCCATTTTTTTTTTCGAACACTGTGCCCAAAAAAGAGTTAACTGGAAGAAATTATTGATTTTTTTCTTATAAATTATTTATTTAGCTTTAGTCCTAATCTTTAATCCATCAGTAAAAGCATTATTTTTGCATATTTAGTAAAATAGTATATATACTCAAATTAATAGTGTTTGGGAAAATAGCTATAGTTAGTAGAAAATAGTCGCTAATCCATTATTGAATTTAAAATTTAAACTTAAAGATATTAGTTTGGTGTTTTAAATATTAAAATTACTAAAAAAAACTAAAAGGTTATTTTTTGTGTGTTAGTCAATTGTCAAACATCTTTATTTAATACATTTACTTCAGTGTTACAAAATTCTTTGATAATTATACTTATAATACTAAGTAAAACATCAGTTTTACATTTTTCTGTAGGAGCTCTAAGTATGAATCAAAATCATTTAAACTTTATCTTTAGTAACTTCTCATCATAGAATTACAGAACAATGCAAATATACAATGTGAATATATGAAAATTTTGTGTGCGTTTTAACACAATTACTTTAGCTTAACTCGCCATTTACTATGATTTGTGAAATAACTGTTTAATATTAGTTTTATTAAACCTATTTTCCCAAACACTGTTTTCAAATGTGCTAAATTTTGGTATATCCTTGTACCAAAATTTAGCTCAATTTAAAGTTTTGGATCTCTGGCTCTATATAGTTACTATAAAACTCGAGTTACTTCAAAATAAATCCTCTGTGAAATTAAAAATGAAATGGAATCCTCGATAAAATTAATTTTAATAATCAAGCATTAAAATTCATCGACGATAAAAAAATTAACAACAATGGAGGAAATATCAGAAACGTATTCAATCCCAGCAATTTCTCATAAAAAAAATTTGAAAAAGTTAAAAAAAACATCCATAAACACAATAATTGATGAAAAAAAATTGCTAAGGGATGCTTTTTCTCAATTATATTTTAAGGGAATTGAAATCATATATTTTAAAATTTTTACTTTAAATTATCTTATGAATACTTTTCTTTCTTTTCGCCAATATTATCATTTAACATATATTCGATACACACAAGAATAATATTCAATCACATTAACACGCCTTAGGTCTAAATTTTTTCTTGTCTGTAAAGTAAAATACGTTTCATATTTAAGGGAAAATTATTAGAGGATCCTTCATATGATACCTACTAAGAATTCTATGTTTAGGTTGCATTTCATCCAAAGACATTTAAATAACTTAAATAAAACTTTTTCGTAATTACAAGTAGAATATTTAAGAGTAAATTTCGTATTAAATTATCGAGAAGAAAAATGCAAAGTTATTTAAATTTATTCAATATCCTCCAACCTTTTCACAACTTCTCCATATCGAACTTGGTGGGTGTGCTTAAATTGGCGCGATTTCTACTCTTATTTACATACATCTTGCTACATCTTTCGAAAGGATTCTTCCTTGTTTGTATGGCACCCCCTCATACTGTGTTTTTTTTTTTTATTTTGGGTAATTTTTCCTCGTTTTCACGGTCACGGTTATAAGCGCCTACCTCTCCCATCTACGCAATTTTCTTACTAGATTTTGATGAAGATGCAATTCACGTAGAGATCGCCACCAGCTCTGGGTGCTACGCTGGAACTCTTGTTTTCGAACAAAATTAGCGCCCAATCGCGAAATTGCTGTCGAACCGATGGAATTGAGTCTGTACCAAAGCGTACCGTCTCAAATTTTGGAACGCTGTGCTATTTCTAGTTCATGTTTTCTTAGGCTGTGTGTCACTCGTGTTTTGAAAGCTTGAGTGTTCACATTATTCCCTTTTTAGCAGACGATCTCTCTTCATTTAAAAAATATTTCTTAATTCGATCAAAAAATTATATTTTTACCAAACGACTTTTTAAAACGTATTTAACCATAAATTAAGCAGTGAATAATTCGATTTTGCAGCTTAGAATTTTCTTTATATTTTTATATTATTTATGAAATACGTTGGATTGATAATATTTTTCGGGTGCTGCTAAATAGGTTTTAGCTGATATTTCAACAAAATTGCGAGATATTTTCAATATTTAAATGGTTTTCTAAACGTGATTTTTTTTTTATTTATCACTTTAGTTTATGAGTACTTTTAGCAAATTCGATATGAAGTAATATTCAGAAACTAAAACAAAAAGATTCTAACTTCATACACTGAGTTTTTTACGAATAAATGGTAATCTAAATTAAAAGTAAACTGTCGAACGAAACGAGATTGATTCTTTTGGCGAGCCATCTTTTGAAGATTATGCATTATCGCAATCGCAGAGATAGACTTTTCGAGGCAGAAAAAAACAGGATCATTTCCTGGATAAAAGAAGTGCTAAGTAAGTTTTGTTGCCCTATTAATCCTTTTAAAACTATCGTTATTGCTTATTATTTTTTTAAATTCATTATTATTCGATAAAATTGTTTTATTTCTTACTCTTTTAAGCAGCATTATTTATTGATAAATAGTTAAGTTATTTCATTTTTGTGGAATAATTTATTTATCATAAAATTCTATCCGGAAATGCAATGTTAAAAAACTGCTTTAAAATGCTATTAAGATTAAGAATTGTGAATATTGAAAATAATTTGAATTGTTATGGTTGATTTTTTTATTAATTTGATATTTCGGTATAATTATTTCATTTTTAATAATTTTTTTACTAATTCTGTAAAATATTGATAACTATTTTCGACAATATCATTTAGTTAATATGTAAATGTGTCGAAAAGTAATGACAATTGTAAAGTAATGAATTTTGGAGCTTTTTATAAAATAAAAAAATGCGAAAGTGTTAGTGCCATACTAATATTTTTGAGAAATTTTCCTTGTTTATTGAAATAGCTTTATTTAGGAGTAGAAATTTTCTTGGAATACCACCACGATATATTGTTTATTTGTGAATTAATAAAACTTAATTTTATTTACACTACATTTAATAGAATTTAATTTTTTTTAAATTTGTGTGTTTTAGAATAGAAATGAATGTTTTATTGTCTCGTTTGATAAATTAAACAGCAGAAATATTTTACAACTGTCAAAAGTAAATGTACAACGTTAGCAATTTTGTTAATTTTTTGAAAATTGTTTTTATTTTAGTGTGCATTCGATATTGCACGAATTTTTTATGATTATTCTATTGTTGTTTTATACACATTTATTCGTCGACCAAGAAAGTTTGCGCAAACTCTACCAAATCGTTTTTTATTCTTCTAAATTGTTCATATTTAATTAGAATTTAAACAAAATATTAATTTTTGAAAAATGTTGAAATCATTGCTTTGGAAAGCATGATTAAGAAATTTATGTCTCAATTTATTTACAAAAACAACACACTTAAAAGTACTTTTAATTCATTATAGAGAAAAAAATTTTTTTATATGGGAAACCTGAAAAGAATAACATACTAGCTACTGAAACAAATTTATTTTGTTCTTTAATAGATAAACCCCAAATATTTTTTATTTTTATGATGTAGACTAGAGAAATAACTTTTAAACTTGAACTCTTTGTATAAAAAAAATACGAATGAAAACCAAAACAGCCTCATATTTGGACATAGTTTTCTATTATTGAAAAATCTTACTTTTTTCCATTTCAATAAGATTTTATACAACTACCGACTTTTTTTCCACGGTTCGCGAAATGTATAACAAATTTATCACGTAAAATAACCATTTTTTACGACTTTCACTAAATTTCTTTTATAATGATTTTAAAAAGTAAAAATTGCAGATTTTGAAGAAAATAGAATTTTTTTTTTTTTTTTTTGGTCAAGTTTAGTATTTTATTTAAAAACATCGTTTCTTCTTAACAATCAAGAAAGATAAATTTAGCAGTCCAATTAAATGATTTTTCATGCGGAAATGTCAAAATGAAAGAGATCTTGATTGAGTTCCAAAATTTAGATGATGGTCCGAATAAAATGAATATGAAAGAAATTTAAAATATTTTGATTACCGAACTCTTGTACTTCACAATTTTGCAGAAGTTGAAAATTTTTAGTGCAGTTAATAAAATTAAAAACACGCGAATTTCTAAGTTTTGTAATGTTTTGATTTAAAAATGTCCAGAGCACAAAAAATTTAGAAAAGTAAAAAAAAAAAATAATAAATAAATAAAACTAATTTTTCTGTGTTTGTCTTGTTGCAATATAGATTAAGACTCTGTAAATTCCTTAATTATTTTTATTTTTGCTTAAAATCTTTTTTACTGTTGATAAAGTTTGTGTAATCTATTAAGATAAAAATAATTTTTACAGATATTAAGTCATATATTCCATAGTTTTATCTTAAAAAAGAGAGAGAGAGAGAGATTTTGAGAATTTTTATCTCAAAAGTATGACAAGTACATTATACATATCATATTTCTTTTATTTATTCATCTCAAAACATTGAGGAGAAAATCCTATTTGTTATAAAACTGAGGTATATGCAGGTAAGAACTTAAATATTAGAAGTAAAAGTTAAATCTTAAAGGATGAAAATTATAATAAAGTTTTTTTAATAACATCCCACAAGAAAGTTTTTCACAATAATTACCGCTTAAGAATGGATAACTAGAACTCAGCTGACAGGCAAAATCGCAGAAAATAACACCTATCTCTCGTTATTTAATAATTGAGGTCAGATCCGAGATTCATCACTCTGAAAAGCTTTAGGCCATAGTGATTCTGAACATTAGAAACCTCAGAGATTTTTTTTTATCTTATAGAATATAAATATTATGATTATAGAACATAAATAATTCATATTATACTAGAATTTAAATTATATTTCAATTATTTATATTTTCGAAACATAACAATAACTGTTCCAAAACAAATATAACAAGGCTATATAAAAAAAAAAAAAAAAAAAAAAAAAAACAATAATAATAAGGATAAAGAGGAATTTTGGAAATAACTAGAATATAAACACAATTAAGGTATTCACACACTTTCGCCTATTTATAGCCAGAAAAATAAAAGGAATGTGCCGGCTTTTATTGTAAAGAGATTATAGTTATAGCATAAAAATGCGTGAAATATATCATTCAATTTCGTAAATAGGAAAACCAAATAATTTTTTTCCTTACTTAGTCAAAGTCCATGCTTGGAAGGGGAAAAAAAATAAAAAGGAAACCGACTTAAAACTTCTGAATTACAAGTACTTTTCAAAGACACCGATGACCCAAAAAATAATAACAGTTGTTCTGCTTTCGAGAACTTTGGTTCAAACCATCAATAAATTTAAAAAAATTTTTAACGCAGCTGCAAATAAATATTCTTTGGGTTAATAGCATATAATATAGAGTTTTAAGGATAGATTTATTATGATTTAAATACGCTTTTGAAAAGCTGGATGAGTATGCAACGAAATCTGTAATCAAATACTGAAAAATTGAGTGCGAAGATTCACAACAATTACAGTTGACTTAACCGTATATGAAAGGGGATGTTACTAGCTATATTTGTATTTCTATGAGTTCTGAAAACATGGTCATTTCTCTGAAAAGTAACGCAGCGTTTTAAAAATTATTTATTTTTTTCAAAAATAAACTGAAAATGAAAATTTATTCTATGATAAAATACTAATCTATTTAATATATATATATATCAAAGTAGGATTAGAACTCATGAACTGTTGAATCGGAAACTAGACCATAACAAAGAGGAATTTTGTACATAAATTTTATGTTACTTTGTCATGACGATGTTTTAAACTGTAGCAACCGATTGAAGAAACATGATTAATTTTATTATACTTCTGTGTTTGTAAACCGAAAAGAGAATATTGCAATATGACAAAAATTTTGTAAATGAACGAGAAAAAATTTATTGTATCCTGAAAAAATTAACCAATAAATATGCGGTAAAATTAGATAAAAATCCATTCATTTTGTATGATTATTATCGAAATTTGAAAAGTGCAAGGGTTTTATTTTTATTTATGAATCAGACAAATAAGTTTAAGTATTATTTATAAATCAGACTAAGAAATTTACTGTAACTTTAACTTATTTTCTTTGCAAAGGATTGTTCATCTAAGTTAAATATATATAAATAAGCTCTCTCTTAGTTTAAATTTGCTCGTTAAATAGTCTTAAAAAATGTACTAATTAGGAAAATCATAGCTATTTAATTTAAAATTAAATTCAAGAAGGAAAAAAAACACATTAAAGTTATACTCAGCAAAATATTTTAAATTTTATTCCGTAAAAATTGATTTAATTTATATCATACTGTAATATATATATATATATATATATATATATATATATATATATATATATATATATATATATATATATATATATATATATATATATATATATATATATATATATAATAGTATAATGATTTTATTTTGATTCAGGTAAAAAAATTTACATCAATTTTGTTAACAACTGAATGATATTAAAAAACCTACTTTTGGCGACCAAAATTTTAAGTTAGCAGAAAAAAGATGCAGTTTGTTTACTTTTACGTTATTTTAAAAAAATACAAAATTACCTTTTTCTTTATAACACCAAATTTTCTTGCATATTTAGCATTGTGCTTAAGTTCATTAGATATTTGAAGGGATCAGCCAGATGACTTAAGCCAAAATCGACCGAATGAAACGGAAAGTGAAAAAAGCGTAGCAAGCGGAAGTCCCACGGCTCGGTAGATTTGTCTCCCGCGGTGATTTTGATTGTTCAACGTTATGCGATCCCAAATGCACCGGAGGTGAAAAGAAGGACCCGCTGTAATAACTCTGATCTTTTCTTTTATTTCCTTTGAGATTTGCCCTCTTATTACAGTTACCTACGGTATTAGGTGAACAACCTATAATGATTGGCATTGAAAGATCGCAAATTTTACCTAAAGTAATAAATTACTTTATTTGTTACTTTAAAAAAAATTATAGTTAAATTATATTTAATTAATAAAAATTATATTTATTTAAATGAATAGATTTGAAATTTTTTATTTTTTATTTTAGAATTAGTTTTAAATTTTCCGATTTCAATCGTAATCAGTGTCAATGTATTTGATCTTGTTTAACAATAATCGAAAGGGCAAATAATAAATAAATAATCTTATGTACCTCGCGAAGACGTATATTATACAGTTTCGCTTTTATTTCTTTAAAATTCTCAAAAGCTTTTTGAGATTCTTACTATAATGGTTTGACTAGTTTCATTAATTATATAATCACATTAGATTATATTTTGAGATAATTAATTCAAATAAGTAATTATATATTTGTTTATTTTATAGTTAAAATTTTGTGTCTATTTTAATCATTTATTATTGATAAATATAATTAAATCGTTTGAGCTCATATAATTGTTTTCCCCATAATTAGCTACATACATAATTTTAAAACTCAATAAAAATGCATTTTTATAAAAAAAAATTTTATTTTTAGTATAGTATATGAGATGCTTAAAAGTGAGTCAATAACTATTATAGATACTGATGCGGTACATTTTAAAATATATTAAAAATTATTGTCTATCGATATATTTTATGTAATTTATTATAAATAATACAATAATCTTTTTCTTATAACTTTTGTGTGTGTGTATGTTCAACAGTTCAGCAAAATATCTTTCTCAAATTAATGCATACTATCGATAATATTTTATTAAATAATTTTGCCTTGTATTTGCTGCTGATTTAAAAAAAAATTTTAAATGGTTATCAATTAAAACTATTTTCAAAAGTAATTAAAAACATTTAGTTTTTGTTTTCCAGTTTACTTTTGTCAATAGCATATAAATATCTTAGATCCCTATTATTATCTGTTTCTTTTAGGTAAGCGAAGGTTATTAGTCTGGTAATTAAAAAGAAAAGCGCTTTCTAACAAAGAATGCCCTATTTCAATCTGAAACAATTGACTTTTGGGCCAAAGCGCTTAGTTTCGTTTTGTTCCCGCTTTTTATTGTTCTCATTTACATTATTATTTTTCGCCAGCAAATCAAGAAACGATGGCTGATTTAGTTTAATTTAACTGAATGAAAAATCAAATGTTTCTCTAAGTGGCCTAGTTAATATTTAAGAAAACCCGCCCTCTTCGTGTATGGGGAAAACAACGCCATATTTTATCATTAAATAAACACCTTGGCGTAAAAAGTTGTTTTACTGGGATAATTCTAGCGCGTGCAAACATGAAACAGTTAACGCGCTTTGGTTATCTGACTTTTCTAAGCAACAAAATTATAAATTTTAGTGGCGCCATCTAGCGCATAATTTAAGTAATTATTTATCACAAAATTTTTTTTAAGAAATGTACTAATGTTTTCTTTACAAGTTTTTAAAATAGAAATTAAATAAGAACTGCGATATATAAAGAGCATATATAAAATAGAATTACACAAAAAGAAATTTGTGTAATTAAGAATAATATAGGAGTTAAAATTGTTTAATCGTTGAATAAACTGCACAGTAAATATAATAGAACTTTTTCTAGTACCCAAAACTTATCCTCGATAAATAGTCTTCTGAAATTGTCGATAGTGAACTGCCAATTTAGTCTGTAATTGTGTGGGATCTACAATTGCGATTTTTCCCAGATTCATTTAAAGTGTGCTTTAAAAAGGATTATAGGCCAAAAGCACCCTCCTTGGATGTGCTATCGTCTTTGATTCTAATACTCATTTGTAGCGACCAATAAATGAAATTTAAATTAAATAATATTTCCTACTGAATATGCGACACAAATTCATATTTTCACCATTATCATGAATTAATATCTGAATTATTGAATGGCGCTTTAAAATATTTTTTGAACATTCACTTTATAATAACTTTCAGAAATGGGATCGTCCACTATAAATTTTTGAATCTATTGTAGCATTTTCCTCTACACAAAAAGCTGCGTTCTGTTGCAAGACCATAATTAGCATTACATAAACGTATTTTAAAATCTCTTCTATCAAAGCTGTGCGCCGAATTTAAATTCTAATGTATTTTCCAAGAACATTTATGTAATTTGCATATAAAAAAAATTTAATCAAATAAAGGTAATATAAATAATAAAAGGTATAATCAAATAGAAAAATTCTGTATTATAGAACCATGAGATTGATGTTAAACAGATTTAAATATTATGACCGAAATGTGTTTTATAACTTACCACCCATATGTCATTATGTTTTATAGAAATATCTGAATCCTCATTTTTTTGGAGAGAACATTTGTACATATATATGTATAAGTTATTTATTATACTAATTAATTATTTTCCTGTAATTTTATAATTTTATTCGATAATGTTTTTGCAGAAGTGGAGGATATAACTGCCCAAAATTTTATGGATAAATTGGACAATGGTGTAATCATTTGCAAACTTGCACGACTCATCCAGCAAAGAGCAGAAGATTGCAAGCGTAGAGGACTCATTTCTGAAGTAAAAATATATTACTTGATTTTATTTTTTTTATTTTTTATTTTTATCTAAGGCGTTAACATTCTACAAAAAATGAGCCTATAGGAACATATACCAAATGAAAAATATTTAATGATTTATATATAGTTAGGTATTATTAAAAATCTTACATACCATATTACAATATGAATTCTTGTTCAAGCTCTACAGTTGAAAATATATTGATTTAAGAGATTAAAAATATTTTGTATTTTTGAAGTTATTAGTTAATTAAAAAAAATCTGGACCCTTTAATTACTGTTCTCAAATAGTGAGAAAAATTATGAAACAGTATTTAAATTTTGGATACCAGCCGAATAACGACTTCCTGCAAACTGTGTAAATTTTTAACTCAGAACTATTTCATTTGAGAAAATAGCAATTGAACATTAATTGCCGGTTCCTCATAAAGAAACGGAAAAAAAAAAATTGCAAAATCATTGCCGAATAATTTATTTAGTTCCTCAAATTTTACTTAGAATAATTTCGAAGTTTTGTAGAGTAAAAATTTATTAATCTAACAAGAGAAACATACTTAATGTTGAAATTAATTTTCCAGATCATTATTTGAGAATAAATTATAAAATCTCGTTACAAAACTATTATACTCAGATATTTATTATTATTATTAGACAATTAAAGACTCGTAAAGAGTTTTAAGAATTTTTTGTCATTCAAAAATTTCTTCAAAAGGTACAAATAATATTTATTTTCATCAGTGGAATACAATGCAATTGTATTCCACATTGTTAGAGGGTAAGTCTTTAATAAATGAAGTCAAGAATATTGTAACTGGAACCTAATACCAATGTTGTTCTATGAACATTTTTATAAGATTTTTATTTGTTCTTGTTTTTAAAGAATTGTGCTTTATTCGTAGAGTGTGCCATCCGTGCGTTTCAAATGTTGGGAAAATGCAAAATCGGAATCTTTTTATGCTCGTGATAATGCAGACAACTTCATAAGATGGTGCCGAAAATTTGGAGTCCATGAAGCTGTTATATTTGAATCTGATGGTCTTGGTAAGAGTTTCTCATCTTTTAAGTTTACATTTTTCTTTTTTTTCTAGCTTCTTGAAGTTTTAGCGTATTAACAGAAGATTTTTTTAATGCTTTTTGCAGTTTTACATACCCAGCCTCGTACTGTCGTTCTTTGTCTGCTAGAACTTGGTCGTATTGCCTCCAAATATAACATCGAGCCGCCAGGACTCATACAACTCGAAAAAGAAATCGATGAACAGGAAGAAGATAGATCCTCTGATGGACTCAGCTCATTATCTACCGGATCTTCGCCAACCATGGTTCGCAGCCGAACAGAATCGGCTCTCTCTCTAGCTTCTTCCAATTTGTCCAACAGTCTCCTGAGTCCAACCACTCCAGACAGTGGCATCGCTCACTACCACAATAATAGGCCAAGAAACAGGTTGTCGTACACTCCTCCATCGACCAAAGAACAGAAAAAGCGTACCAAGCCCTCTGAATTGGATAAAAAGGTAAATTAGCTCTTAAAATTAGAAATGGTATCCTAGATTTTCAAATTTTTTTTTTAATATTTATCGTGATTCATTACCTTATTTTTTGCTTGATGTCCAGGTCATGAAGATAGCCAATAATGTCTGCAAGGACAAGACTACCGAAATCACTCGCATATCTGAAGGAAAATATTGCATTGGTGGAAAAAATGTTTTCGTTCGAGTAAGTATATATAAATATTTTAAATTAATATAATTTCTATAAAATGTGCAATATAGATTTACCGATATATTAAAATATAGTGTATGGTTTAGTTATATTTTTAAAAGAAGTTGTAGATTTAGAGTTTTATTTACTTAACGCTTCCAGTGATGTGCAACGTAATAAATGTCACATTTGTTTTCAGAGGTCTGTAAGTCCTATATTGGACCTCATCACTTTCAATAATTAAGTTTATCCAAACCTAAACCTCGCTCTGGTTATAACTTGTTATTAAATTTTCTTGCTTAAATTAATATAGTATTTAAATGCATGTCATATCATTTATATGAGATCATCAGTACTTCAAAAAATAAAAATAGTCGAAAATTTACTTTTAGTATTCGCAACTATTTGGTATGTCTGATTCGATTGATGGCATCCTATTATAGTATTGTTGCATACCTCCAGTATTAAGCAACGCTAATCGAATCTATGAAATTTTGTCGCACTTATGAAAACCAAACATTTAAATTAGGCTTCTGAAAAGATCAATTTTGGAAAGCTCCAAATAATCTAGAGTATGGCCAGGAGTGGCCTGATGTCTGGCACACTTCAGTAAAACTGAAAAAACCTTTTTACCACAAGAATAGGACATAGATTGCAAGTGTATACTGATAAACATGGGTGATAGTCGTCTGGCAATACGACACTTCCGTCAAGGTACTTTCCCTGGAAATATATTGTTATTTCTGTTACATAATCATATCAAAGCTTTTCATTAAATTGCTATGGTAGTAGGTGATGCTATTTATACACACTTAATAATGTGAAATAATAATGAATTGTATCGAGCGATTAATGAGTTAAGTGGCAACAAAAGTTTCATGATTTGAAGTCCTAAGCATAGTATCGAGACACACTGCAGGAGTTACTTTATCCAATTTAAAAATTTAATATGTACTGACTCTATTATCAAAATAATTTTCGATTGAATTAAGGAACCAAAATCAAAAGTATTTCCTTCACCAATCAAGCTCTAAACCATGATTAGCAAAGTAAAATTGATGGTGATTGCCTTGGTGAGAAATTAACGTTTATAAGCAGCGGTTTTTTTTATTTTTTTAAATTTTTATTTTATTTTTTTTATTTATTTGTTTATTTTGGTTCCTGAGCCAACGTCTCATCCAGCATGTGATGTACCCAAATTCAAGCGCAGATATGCTTTTTATTCAAATAATAGTAATAGTCAAGGAAATAAAAAAAAAGTTTGATATAATTGCGAATTCTTTTTCTTTTATTAAAAAGCATATATTTTAATTAAAATTTAAAAATTTCTTTTTTTGCTCACAAAATAAGAGATTGCTTTATATTTAATCATATTTCTTTTGTTTTTTAGCTCTTAAATGGTAAGCACGTCATGGTACGCGTGGGAGGAGGCTGGGATACTTTGGAACATTTCCTGTCCAGGCATGAACCATGTCAAGTGATAGTTGTGAACAGGAAACCATCCCTATCAGACGAATACATCTCTCTGGCATGCAATGATTCGCCAGATTCTTTCTTACACATCAAAGCCAAATACAAGAGCCCTCTTTCAACGCCAACCACTCCAGAATTCAAGCAATACTAATCTTCTCGGCTAAATATAAGAATTGTTATCACTTGGCGACTTTAAACAATTTTGGTGATATTCAGCTTGCTTAGAATAATTAACACTAAATTTAAAGCAAGCTAGTTTAATTTTCCCAAGTGATTACAATATCTAGGTTTAATCTCTATTTTTTTAAGTTATATGATTATTATTCATTATATTGAACCAATTTATTTGTGAGCTATATTTTGTTAAATTTTTTTAAACGGACATAATAGAAATTCTTCCGCTTTATCTAAATTAGTTATGATAAATGCCAAAAAATTTCCCATAATCTTACTTTCAATTTAAGTGCATATGAAAATAATTGTGATATTTACTATATTTGATCACCATTAAACCAACTGACTGGCATTGAACTGGCTTAGAAATATTTTTAATGCACACAGTAATTTTGTTGATAAACTCACTTATTAAAGTTATAAAAAGTATTTCTCCATTAATTAATTTTGAACAAATTTGTAATTTTTGACTAAGAATAAATAACTAAAATTATTAAATATAGAAATAATATATTCAGAACATAGATTCATTAACATTCGAAGAATATTTCTATATAAAATTAAAATTTAATGCTAAGAAAACAGTTCGTATTTTAAGCTATATTTGAATTTTTATAATGAATAATAATCATATCTGTTTATGAGTGCATGTACTTGTCATAACAAATGTATATTTAGTATTTGTAGATTCAATGAACTTTCTATACAATTTTCTTTCTGAAAATAGTCTGAATATATATTCCAATATGCATTACCGATGTATGTAAAGTGTGCGAGGAAACTAATATCTTGTGTCTAAAACTTTGTGAGATTTTACCAATTTAAAAATGCATAACTTATGGTCTAATTCATGAATATATGAAAACTGTACACATCTAATGCCTTTGTAAATACACCCTTGCGTGAGAAATAATCAGTTTTTACAGTTATTTGCATCATTTTAATTCTGTTATACATATTAAAAGTTGTATAATGAATCTTGATTTTATTACCCAAAAAATTAACAGGTAAACTTAACAATAAATTCATACGATTCTTTATCTATTGCATTAGTAATATATAAGTTTCATGTATGCTTAAATGTACTACATTACTACTGATTGTTTAAGTTGTGAATTTTTCTTGGGAGTGAAAATCTTCTTAAAAATTCACTTAATATATTTTGTTTACAAAACCATGCCATAACATTTCATCTGTAAAGTTTCATTGTGTAAATTACACAATATATTTCTATATGATTATCAAAATATAGTATTGACCTGACTTATAATACATTCCATTGTGATTATAATGCATTACATGTATTAATTCGATTTGCATATATTTTCAGTAGCTTCTTAAATAAATTCGGATTTATGCAATAATTTCAAATAATTATAATCGTGAATTAATCACTGGAATAATCATAAATTAAATGGAATAATTATACTTACTGGAATAATTATAATATATCATAATCATGTCAACGATTTAACATAATTGCAATTGTTATATTTAGGTACAATTATCGAAATATTATGACTTACTATATACATACTAATCGACTGCTTAGGAATTTTACTGATTATGTAACCAAGAAAATATATTGAAGACATTTTTTAACATCATTCTATGTGTTTTTGTCAAAAGAAATTTGCTAAAAGCTCTGGTTTTCTTTCTAAATCATTATTTTTCATTTGTTTGCATTGTGTGATCTCATTTGTTTGATATGTGTCAAAACTTTCATTTTCACAAAGAGCTTAGTACAAAAATGATATTATATATGATCATTGTTTTTCTGTATAGTATAAGATAAAGTGTTTATTATTTTTTATTGACTGCGTGGAATAAAATGAATGTTAATAATAAATTTTCTGATTCTGTATTTTTATTTGACTAATTTTAAACATAAATTGTAAGAGACTCCCAGAAAACATGACAAACAAATTTTTATTCATGTTTAGAGATATGAGATTCTTTCATATATGCAACAAATAATTTTTTATAATGCTTGTAAATATCGATCCCTTTGAGAATATCAATCATTTCGTTAAATAGTTTTTGATAATTATAATTTTAATATTGCTGACTACAATCATTTACACGCAAACATGATTGCTAAATTTTTCATTTTTACTTATAGCATAGAAAATTTCATAGGTTTCTGTTAACAAAGTAAGGAAATAAATAAAAAAAAAATTGGTTTTTTGAAAGACAAAAAATATACTAAAATTATATATTACCTTAAGAAGCTCTACTGTAAGTAGACAATGTACAGCTTTCTTGTTCATACTCTCTTCGCAAATTGAATGAGTACAGTAGATCTGAATCAACTGGGATTGGACTCCATTAAGTTGGTCATCATTAGCAATTTGAAATCCAGTACCTGACTCACATAATCCATTCTCCTATATCTACAGCACAAACTTCTGAACCTACAGGAACTTTAAAAAAAAATGTTTCTTAATTCCTAAAGTGACATGTCTCTCTCTCTCATGAATATAAGTAAGGAAGTATCTTCTCTTAATATTCCTTTTCTTGAGCTTTTTCTCATTTTCGGTCTCTTCTTCAGTTTAACTTATTTTTCTGAAAGCGATTCGGATAATTGGAGTGCTATTGTATATAAAATGTTAAGAGAGAGTAATGTTCTTCAGTTTCTCGGTAGTACACGAGGTGAATTGTAATTCTCTGGCTTTTCATTCAGCAGCCATGGATGAATCAGTGAAATCTATTTACTTCAATACCAACTGAAGACTTACTTAAGTTAAAAAAATAAGTTAATTTTTTAAATCTTTTGAGATCAATCAGATTAAAACATAGACTATGCTTACAAATAAGATGGTTTTTGCAAATGTTTGTCATAATTCATGACGAAACAAAAGACGAAAGAGTTTTAGACTTAATGAAATGAGTTTAGTCACTCGTTATCGAATATTAATTTAGTAACTTTTTCATTATGAAAATTTAAAGTGATATTCCTCTCTAAAATCACAAACTTTACTTAAAGGAATATATTCTAGGTTGTAAAATATTAAAGTTTTCCAAATTACTTATCATCAACAGCAGATTTTATGAGAGTAACATGATTTTTAAATAATGGAGAAAGATGATTTAAATTTATTTATTTTTAAAAGAGTTAGCTCCTTTAAAAGGAAAACATTTGGAAGATTTATAACATATCTATGTGATCAATATTGTTTAATTAACATCCAGTTAGAAAAAGATTTTAATTCAACTTATGATTTATTTGTTAATATCTGTTGTAATGATTATATATCATTGTTGGTGTATGTATACTGTCAACAACAATTTTGCTTTTTTGTGAAGTATATTATAAGGAATTTATATATATATAGATAAAAATTAGCTCACATTAATATAATTTATTTTAAAATTAAAGTTACCTTAACTTTCAAAGGCTTTTCCATATATTCTACCTAAGTTTCACAAAACTTGTTGAAATTCTGCTTTCAAATGACATAGTAAGCATTCCGTACAAAATTTTTCTGAAACATAAACTGTCAACCAAGAGCAGTACTGGATGACTGGAAGTATCATGCTGAAAATAATGAATGATATTAAAATCATATTTAGCTTTTATGTTACCGCTTAAACGATATTAAAAAAAATCCATTATTTTTAATTTTAACCACATTGAAAAATATAATTTGATAATTAAAAATAATTTAATCAACATTTACAAGAAGTGTAAGGAATAACTATACAAACAAATAAAACGGTAATTTTTCAATAATTTAAAATGAATCATTATCTTTATTCCCTAAGGAATAGAGATTAATTAAAAATAATAAATACTATTTCAAACCCGAATTTATGATTTTTCTCCTATCATCCATTACCAATAAATGTTTTTTATAATGAATCCAATTTTTAAAAACAAATTAACTTCAAAATTTTGATGGAATTTAAATTGATGTATTATAATGATATGTATGTTAATTAAAATATCATTAGCATAATTATTAAAAATAATCGTTCATTTGCTAAAAACTTTGGTTTAAAAGATTAAAAAATTTTCCTGTTATTAAATTCATTTATTAAATTTTCTAAGCTAATTTTCCTAGCCAATATCAACAACGAAAATGAAGTATATTTGAAATTAAAGTTCTGAACTAATATTTTTTTCTTTTGGGTATCACTAATTGTTCTTCGATATGAGAAACGTATGCAAGATTACAATTGAAGCATTTAAAATTAGCGATTTCTTTTCAGCATTTTCATTTTGTTGGAAATTTTTATGAATGGTTATTCAAGAATTAAGAATTTAAAAAACTTCATAACTATTTCTTTCTTTCTACTTTTTTATTATATTATCGTTGATAGTAAAATTACATTTATGCTGTTTCCATAATTTTTGTTTATAATTCCTTTTATGGTGATCATTTGATTTAGCTTGACGTTAAATCAAATGATCGCTAATAAATAATTTAAATAAATTACTTTATTTTCTCATTCTTTTAATTTAAATTATGAAAACATTTTTTTTGTTAAATTATATTCAATTTGGTCTTTAGTTTTTCTTTTATGATTCTCTTTAGCACAAGACCAATTTTATTTCCATTTAATACATCTATGGACTAAATTAACCTAATTCTCGTCACATTTTTGTATTTAATGTAATAACAATCGATAAGTAAATAATTTATCATATATTTCTTGATTTAAAATTTTAAATATGTGTATTTTTTTTAATTATTCCTTTTTACTCGTTATTTACTTTAATATATTTATTTATACTAATAACTCTCCTATATATAAGAAGGTAGATAGATTTTTAGAAAATAACAAAACAAAAAATATTCTAATTTAATCTTTTGATTTAATAAATTTGTTCTTCATATCTATTCAATAATACTATAGAAATTTTTTCGCTTGAGTGAAATCCTCTTCACTTCCTTAAAGTTTTTCATTTAGACTTTTTGTTCTTTTTATCCTTTTCAAAAAAATTTGCAATTTTGGATTTTTAAATCTATAAAAATATCGTAAAAATTAATTCAAATAACATAAAAAGACATAAACAAGCTAACTAATGAGAAACAAATTAATGGATAAAAAATTTCCTGATGTAGAACATTTTAAAATGCAGAGTTGAAAATAAATGTTTCATTTTTTTATTTCAAGTAGGATGTTTTAATAAGTGGTAAAGAATTCTATAAAATGCAAATACTAATCATGACTTTCATACTATTATACGTAAGATAAATGTATTAATTAAAAACTGCAGTTGTTTCTGATTTAATTATTATTTATTAAAAATTCAACCACTGATAAGGGCTGCCCCTTCACTTAGATTATTTGAAACATTAAGATCAGGTAATTTGTATATTATGATACAAAGATAGACAAACAATTTCGAAGATTCTATTTAAATTTTTAGGTCCTTTCTTATGAATGTGTGTTATACAGTAAAATTGATTAAGTTTAGGCCCTTTTCTAATTTTTTTATTTTAAATTATTTTTGGCACAATTTTCGTAAATAATGCTACCCTCAAATTGAATTAAATTTTTCAATTTTTGGATGTGCCAAGACTCGAATCTCATCATCAAATTCCATAACTGATTAAGATTTTATACATCCTTAGTAATATATAAAGCCAAAATTATTTCCCCCTGATAGTTTTAACAAAATCTAATTGTGTAGCAATTTCTGATGATAAGTCTTGCATTTCAACTGAGAGTGCCAATATAGTTTTACAAGATGCATTTTAAATTGGTATTCTTTGATAAAAATACAATGCGATGCAGTGCTTTAATAAAAACTGTTTTCAAGTTCACATTTCTTGAATTGGTTTCACCTGTTAATTATAAAAATGTCTTTCTTTGTTTAATGATGATATTACCCAATAGAATTTAGTTTTGATAATCATTTCCATAGCGAAGATTTACACCCACATGCATTACTATTTTTTAATTATAGGCGTCCAGGAAATCTGTAGAGTTATCAGGTATCTAAGATTAGCAGAGAATGCGAATTTTATATTTCTCTTCCCTTAAAAACGCGTAGCTTCACTAAAATTTATTAGTCTATTCTCTAATGTTAGATACTTTTTCTCCTTTTAAGAGGATATCTAAGATTAAGACATCTTAAATATTTCAAATATATTCTTTTTATACCTTTGCATAGTTTGAAACTGAAGAAAAATTTCTATAATTTTAAAAACATTCTAAAAAATGAACAATTTACTCTTTAACACATTGTGGTTGAATACAGATTGTGGCTCATTGCGTAACTCTCAATTTTCATTTATTTCAATTTTTGATGAAGGAGTTATGTGTTAAGGCACGTACTTCTTGTTTAATTTTTGATTAAAAAAAAGGGTTTAATTGTAAGTCATAACTCATACTTTAATTTTTTTTATTATTTAACAATCATTACATTTGAAATCTTCAAGTAAAGTCATCATGACCTCCTATAATGTTCATATTATACATGTACAAATACTCTAGTCGCCTTTCTTTCCATTAATTTTTAATTAAAATTATTTAGATATACGATCTTTTACAAGATTTTCGCAATTTTTATTCTCGTATAATACCCCTTTAGCGCTAGAGATGTAAAATTCCAGGGAATTTTGAAGCTTGAGAATTTTGGGGAATATTGGGAATTTGAGGGAATAAACTCAACCAGTCATATTACGTTTTAGAGATTATATTTTCGCATATATATGAACTGAAGTGAAGTCAAATTTGGTAACTGTAAATAATTTTTAAGAAAAAAGAAACTTGTTTTTCTTAAAAAAACTCATTCATACTGCATACTTAATGCGAGCTATAAGCCTAAGAGCATAAAGATCCAAAACAAATTTTTGTTGTTAAAACAAGGGAAACTTTATTTTCTACAATAAGCATTCATAAAAGCATAAAATATGAACATCAAAATTGTAAAAAATACAGTACTGAAAAATTTCCTGAAAGACATCATATCTAAACGATTTCTTTGTTCAAAAATTTAAAAAATACACATTCAAATAATAAACATTGCGAGTAACGATTGCAATGAACACAACTTGAAACCTCTCCAATCTTTACAAATGGCCGTCATCTTTTGCCAAATGTTTTGTTAAATTTCTATTGCCTTAAATTAAAGTAGAAATCATTAAAATGTATATGTATATATATGTATATTTCAAAATTTTCATGTGGGAAAAATCTGGTTTATTCCCGGGAATAAACCGGATTTTTTTCCTATCCTTGCAACACTATTTAGCACTGCACTTTATAACAAGTTTAAATCTCAACTGAACATTCTCGTGGTTGCAACTTGTAATCTATGTAACTTGTAATCTAAGTATAAGTAAGTGTAATCTTGTTATCTAAGATCCGAATATTCCTTGGCCGAGTACAATAACTTTTATAAATAGAAAACATTTGTTGTCATTCTAGGACTAATTCAATTGTTGTATTCTATTGAATTGTTTGAAATTTTAGAAGGGCAATCACTGAAAATTTATAGGAATATATCATAGTTCTTTAAGTTTATTATCTTTGTGATTAACAATAAGAAATACAACAACATCTAATTTTTGTAGTATTATATAAATCATCCCTTCTCAACAATCAGAACTCTATTGCAAGATGTTCATACAATATTCCTGGCAAGTAGTTTTATCACTTAGTAATGCATTTCTTGGAACTAACTCCTTTTTTTTGTCTAAATTGTGCAAGGGACGTATACATATTTACTGCATGCAATCGCATGAATTTTAAATAATATTCTGGTATGTAATAATATATTTTAATTTCTTTTATTATCTAAAACCATATTTTTATCAAAGTAGTCATCCATTAAGAGTATGTAGTATTATAAAAATGAATTTCTGACCATTTGCAATTTATCACATCATATCTTGGAGTTTGTTTATCGAAACTCATAATTTCACATTCTTCCTGTTTTCTGTTTCCTCCAAATATGGTAAAATAAGATGTACTTGATAAAAATTTTTCTAAGGTGGAGTTAAAATATGATTTCGGGAAAGAGCTTCTGTTACAAAATTCTTACCAAATTGATTAAAAATTAAATTGTTCAAGTCAATTTAATAATTCTGTTTTTAGTAAAGAGTTAATAACTGATATATTACAACTTGAAACTAAAAAAAAAGTTAAAATGTGATTGAAAATAATAAAATAAATACAGTTTTACGACGATTTATTCTTCACTCGTTTTAGCTTCAACTGTGGATCCTCAAATTTTTGCAACACAGCAAAAAGATATTTCGTACAGCGCAAATCATTTAAGCAAGCAAATTTTAATAATGGTTGGCATTAGCAACATGTTTTTTCAACCCGGGAAAATCTGAACTCGGAAAATCAAGTTTGTTTATATTTTCATTTTATACATTGATAAAAGCAAATTGAATTATGTTTTTGAATTTCACTTGTATTTGCCTTGAATTTTTCAAATTCAAAGAATCTGGAATTTAACATTCACTGATTTGAGAAAAGTAAGAGTTATTGAAGATAAAGTATCGAAAATTTAAGCATTCAGTGACTGAAGAATGGAGAGCCATCCCTAGTTATTTACTTCATTATAGTCTTTAGAGTGATTCTACTTTTATTTTGTAATATAATGTATTTCAAATTTAATTGCTGTATACAATCATCATAAGAGTTAAAGATGATCTCAAAATTTAGTTCTTTTTCTGTGATGTGATTCGATCCAATTATGTATAAAAATAGGAAAAATATATTTTTGAGTGCCCATTGAAATTGGTGATTTGTTGCCGCCTAATATGTTTTATTGCATATTTGACGAAATAAAATGACGCTCAAAATATCATCTCACAAGTTTTACCATATTAAACATAAAATCTCGTGCCAAATTGACGAAAAATCAAGGGCCACTCTATAAAAATTTCCTGTGTTTTAATATCTTACTATTCATGACCTAAGCTTTTTATACCTTTACAAATGTTTTGCCTTAGTAAAAAAGTTTTGCTAAAATGCTGAGTTATTTACATTACTACTGATGTACCATTTACACAATCAGTTGGTTAAAATTTATGTATAATCCAGGCTGATTTGATCAGTTTAAAATTTTAAAAGTATTGATTGAAAGTGTTTTCATCTAACTGATAAATTTTTTTGATACTTGTAAATTAAAAAAATACCAAAACATTAATTTTATAGTTTATTGACATCTTTAATTGTTAACATAATTATCAATATAAACAAACATAAAAAGTAATTGTTACAAAAATAGATATTGCATATTTGCTTAAAAAATTAAAAATGAGCATTATGATCAGTTGAATTTTCTGTGTTTTTTCCTTGCCACGCTAAAAATAAATGCTTTGGAATTTAGTCTATAATCCTAAGGGTTGTTCTACTTCTTTAACTAGTTCTTTTTCACAATTTGCCAATATTTTTTAGTTTACAACAAAAAATGCTAATATTTTTAAACTGCTATGATTGTACATAAGAAAACAATGATTTTATTAAGAATTAAATAAAAATTTTAAAGAATTCCTAATCAAACAAATTTATGAGAATATGCTGTAAGGAATAGAAAACTGCTTTAAAATTCCAAATGAATGCTTATTAATTAGAATTGTTTTTAATAACACTAATTTAATAATAAATGTATTTTAAATAAAATTTAGCAAGCTATTAAATGCAAAAAATATGTTTTCCAAATATCATTTAATAATTTTCCATTAAAATATTCCTTCTACATTGATTAAATATTGCAATAGAATTTAAGAGTTTCTAATATTTTTAAGTAAAAAAAGATAAGAATTATGATTTAAAGTTTAAGATTCTTTATAAAATACATTAACATATAACATAAAATTATCAGGAATGTAACTAAAGTTTATAATCAAATTTTAAATTTTTGTAAGAAGGTTAAAAAATTTGCTAGTTTCTATGACGGTATAAAAACATTTTGTTGTTACTTATGACACACTTGGACAAGCCAACCTTGTTATTCTGTTGGCTATGCGGATTTAGGTCAGTAGGGTGCATCTTTCATTTAACTTGAGTACCACAAAGGTTAAAGTATGAGTTTTCTCTAAACTCCTCTGATAGATGGTGAAAAAGTTTTAAAAGTAATTAAATATTTTAAATAAGAATCTTTACATAAAGTTTAAAATTCCACTTAAATTATGTTTAATCTTTTCTAATTGGCGAAATCACCAAATTTCACCTGTTTTCCTTTACCACAAATTTCCAGATGAGTATTTTTTTGAGTAAACATAGAGCTTGTTTACCCTAAAAAATACTCATCTGCTATTTTGTTAGATTTCTTTTCTTTAGTTTTCATTTTATTATTTTTTTCTTATTTATTGAATGTGCTATAAAAACTGTTCAATTTAAGAGCCAAATATTTGATAAAGTTATGAAAAATAACTCTTGTTATGTAACCTGCAAAATTTTGCTGTGCCCAGCTTAAAGTAATTTTAATTATTTTTAAAAAGAAAATAATATGATTGATCATATTAATTTATCTTTAAAAATGATTATATTTTAATCTTTGGATTAAAATATAATCTTATTTATTAATAAAGCATTTGATGATTTTAAACATTGAACTATTTCTTATGTTTTATGCTCCAACATTATTTTGTCTTTAACAAAAGTGCTGTTTTATGAGACTGATTTCTAATGATTATAAGATCAAAATATAGAATTTTAAAATTTTTGTGCTAATTTTAAAAAATATTTTTATGAAAGATATTTTATACTCTTTCCAGTGCAAGTCAAAAAATTGTTAGTTATTATTCTTTTCTTTCATGTTTGTTTTGTTTTCTGTCCTTTTAAATTCAGTGTTCATTTTTGTTTAACAAAATAAATGCTCATGTTGCCAAACTTGATGTTCACTTACTTCGATTATGGAAGAGTGACTTAAAATATACTAATTTACCATACCTAATATATAAAATTATGGGAAAATGTAATGAAAGGTGATTGTAATGAATGAATGTAATGAATAATGAAGGGAAAATGTAATGAAAGGTGAATGATCCAGTGTTAACCTTCTAACAATATAGAATAATTATGATCAGAAAATGCAAATGATTCAAGTTTAAATCGTAAATATTATTAATTTAAAATTACCAATAATGCAACATAATTGATTTTCTTAATTGACATAGATTTTTATTCTATAATTGATTGTTTTTGAAATTTTCCAGCAAAAAATTGAATTTTGATAAATTTGATGGAATTTTGCCCTCCAGTTTGTGACTATAATGATTACTATATCTAAAAACTAATATACTTATTGTATTTTTTCTTATTTTTAAGTGTGCTTTATTTTGAATTAAAATGTTTACCAGAAAGTTTTTTATTTTAGACATAACTAAAGTATGACACCTGACATATTTTTATTGGCAACAAAAATTTGCCAAATGGCATAATTATTTATAATAAATATCTGCTATTGTAAAAAATGCCCTAAATATCCACAAAAACAAATACTGAAAATGTAAATTGTTAAAGTGTATTAATAAAAAAATATAAAATAAGAAAACATAAGTGGAATCACTTTTTTAAATGTTACCTCAATTAGTATCACTTATAGTTAAATAATGGCTTATATATATATATATATATATATATATATATATATATATATTGTTATTGACATGTGAATAGAATTTTTTATTATAATATTTTCAGAAAGAAAAAAACTATGTAGTAACATAATTATTTCGATATATATACACACACAAATACAAAATGCTAAAATGAATGTGTAAATAATACAAAAATCAAATTAATTTATAAGTGAAAAGTATATTTCTTAGACATTCCCAAAAAATTTGCTTAAATTACTAATGAACAAAGTCAAATGAAATTGTAAATGTTACCTGAAATAATGGGTTTAAAGTAGTTTGTAATGACTCAAATACTAAATTCTAAAAACAGAGCATGTAAAAAACTTCTAGTAATTCATGAATGTTTTAAGGTACTTAAAAATTTGGGTTCCAAGAGAATGAAAAATTTAAAAACAATCCACAAGTAAATATCCTGAGGAATTGCATGAAATAAATATTTAGTTTTATTAATTTTCTTTATTATATTTTTGTCCTAAATTTAATTAAATTTAAATTCAGTTTTTTTTTTTTTTTTTTTTTTTTTTTGTTAAATTTTATTTTGCTCTCTGGCATGCAAAAAGTCATGCACATGTCATTTTCAAGCAATTCTTTAAGATAGATAAAATTCTTTACAGTTATCTATAAAGTACACAGTTTTTAATGCTTGTAGTAGTTTACATTAGAAATGTATTGACTATGAAATATTTGGATGATATGCCAACCGATGGCAGAGAGGTTAACGTCCTCAAATTTGAAGCAGTAGATTCTGGGTTTGAATCCTGGTTCAGGCATGGATATTTTTTCTCTCTCTGTGTTTGTTTTTCTTTATCCCTACATTTACAGGGTGAAGATGGAGCACCCACTGGGTGTTCCATTGTATAAGATACCATTAGGTCACTTAATATTGAGCTAAATCAGTATATTCTAAATGCAGCAATGCAATAAAAAAGTATATTTATTGTATTATTTCTCATTGACTTTGAGATATCAAAGTTTATTGGAGAATTTATTCACTACATTGAACTTGCTTATATTTTTATTGCAAAATAAATTTTTCTTTTCAAACTTGAATGTTTTTTTCAATTTTTAAGTTTTATTTTAAATTAATTTATTTATATTGTTTATAACTAATATTTTATGTTTTTTTTTCTGTTTTAGGTTATTAATAAATACATTTAAAATTTTTATTAATTGACTTCCAGTTTGCAGAATTTCAAGTTTCTTGTCTAAAATTAGGTTTTTACAAATGAAAATTTTTGATAGCTATATTCATAATATGCAATATCAAAAATATTGTTTTTTTTTTTTTTTTTTACGTCCTTATGTTGGCTTTTTCAAGCATAATAAGTCTTGTAGTCCAATAAAGAAATGAAGTATCTCCAGGAGTAGAGAGCATCTTGAAATGTGAAGAAGTGTGGGCTTCCTGGAGGGCAGAACATTTGCAAAGATGCTTGCTATCCATGTTAGCATGTTCCGTACATAAAATGCAGCCGGGTCAATCCACAAGCCCAATGTGATATAGATGTTCCTGGAGAAAATCATGCCCAGTAAGTAACCTAAAGCAGGAGACCCCTATAGATCTAGGTAGATCTCTGGGAATACATGAGCTCAGCAGGGTCCTTCAAGGGCATCAACTGCATTCTCTTTGTAATAAATTTTTTGCTGGTGATGGATAACCCGTTTTAGAAGGAGTTTGACATTTCTCAAGCCAGTAGGAGTATCTGGAGGGTTTAAAAAAGAAGCTTCTTTGGCGAGATTGTCTGCTTTTTCATTACCAGGCAAGCTGCAATGACTAGGGATCCATTGTAAAGTAATTTCCTTTCCCGTAGATAGTAAAGTGTTAATGATGGTCTTACAGTTAAATTCTATAGATGTAAGTAGGATAGTATAATTTGCCACTGTATGAATGGCACCCTGACAGTCAACAAGAAGGACAAATTTCATTTCCAAGAAATAAAAAATTTTTTGGAGAGCCATGTAAATTGCATACATTTCTCCATCAAAATTGTCTGAGTTTTTTCCCAAAGGCTCTTTAAGTTGGAAAAATTTGGAGAAGACACCAGCTCCCGCTCTCCCAGTACTTCTCTCAGCTGATCCGTCTGTATAAATTTGCATCCAATTGTCGAGTGAGTATCTCCCATTAATAGTAGCAAGAGCAGAAGCCCTGAGTTCTTTCTCTTGCAGTCTTTTTCAAAAATATTGTGACATCCTTATGTGTCATAACTAAAAATATATGAGTATTTTAGAACACATAGAGTATGGAAGTTTTAGAGAACACAATAAGTTTTAGCATTATATAGTTATCAAGTATTTTTTATATTAGTTGATTAAAACAAAATTTAAACTTTTTATAGAAATTACCAATTTGCTACTAATATCTCATTATTAAATCTTGTTCCCAACATATAGAATATTAAGTTTTAAAAGAGATTTATGATCATTTTTATTTCATGTCAGAAATATATATACATTTTTTTATAGATTATATAATAAATTACTTGTTGTGTGAGGTTAGAAATAAATCAATTTTTTTATTATGTATTTTGAATACAAAATATTATTCTTATTTTCATTATCATGGCACAATCTGGCAAAGTAATCATTTATATTTTTCAGTTTTTAAATATAAATTTAAAAAAAAAACATTTTTTTTATTTAAGAAAGCGTTTTATTGCTTTTTTCTCAAAAAAGTAACGTAATTCTTTTAATCATTATTCTGCTTCTTCTTATACTTCTTCCATACCAATTACTTCTGAATCAATATTTTAAAGGTACTGAAATTAAATTTTGGACAGCAGCATTATATTTTTGAAGTCCATGAATAAGTAACTTTATTAAAGTCATTTAATACTTTTAGTTTTCTTCAATTCAGATAATTTAAATAAATAATGCATGTCAAAAAAAAAAAATCTAGATTTTTTTTTTCTTGGCAACATTTTTAACTTAGATTGATAAGTACATTGGACTTCGAATGCTAATTTCATAAGGTTAGAGACTAGACATTAGTTAATAAAATTGTGATTATTCATAAATTAAAAATTTGTAAAAATGAGCATTTTACTTTAATAATCTCTTCTTCACTTTAACATTTATATTTCAATTAGTAACTGGTTGATACAAATTTAGTGCTGCTAACTAAATTTATTTTCTGAATGGCACTCAATTTGAAATATTGAATGTGATATATTTTTAAAATCAATTTTTAATGTTCTGGCAATTCGAAGACATTTTAGAAAAATGATAAAAAAAATTAAAATCAGTTTTAAAATCTGGATTTATACTATGCATAAAGTGTGTCATTTAAAGTTTATAAATAAATTATAAGTTGTTTTATTTTTTTTTTAATATTAGGTTAGAGGAAGAAAGAGATATTCATCTTGGATTTCTTATGTGTCAAGAACCCACTAACTGACTTATCATAAGAAAACAGTGAAAAAGAAATTAAAAGGCAACCTAATCACTCCTGTAAAAAAACTTAAAACTTTAATTTTTAAAGAATTATCAAGACATATAACAGTGCAGGAAAGCCCTGGTTAACTGTACTTTTTAAGGTTAATGGATTTGGATGCTTGCTCATTACCATGTGCCTCATAATTTTGAACCATAATCCAATGACAAGGTCACACCTGAGCTACTGTTTTCCTCTCCACATCTGTGCCACACTACATCAGCATAAGAACTTGGAACATCATAGAATAATATATACATATCCCCAACCTACTGAGTTTCAGTAACCCAGTGAGAGAATTTTTTTAAAAGTATGCTGCCAAAATCTTGGAACATAAAATGTCTTATTGTCCAGTATAATTTGGATGTGGAACTTGGAGAAGAAAGGACTGCAGAATCAATTTGAGTGCGAACATGTAAAAGGGGATCAACTAAAAGATATTCCTCCATCATTTACATGGTATTATAAAGAAGAGAGTTGGCTTTTTCAATTTTAATTTTCAACAGATGGGCTTGCAGATAATCATGTCTGGTTATAATTCTAAAACATGCTACTCCTTTCATCCTAAGGAAGAAAGAAAGTTGGTACATCTCTGACTGATGAGTTGGCTGACCCAAGATGTACCATCCTTTAACCCTGTAAGAGTATAAGCTCTTTTATGTCTAATTTTGTCCCTGAGAAATCACTTGGTATTTCAAAAAGTAATCAGGAAACAAGGTGGACAGAGTGTCGAAATTTCTTGAGCCAACTTTTCAGCTTGTACATTGGCATGTATACTGTAATGGGAGTGATCTACTGAAGGAGATGTACTACTCTTTCATTTTTCTGAGTTTATAATTTTCTTATATTTAAATTTGAGTTCTGATGGGTAAGAATTTTAATCAGAAATGGCTTTAATTGCAGTCTGAGTATCTATACAGATAATATAATAGTTTATTCAGGGGTAGTAGCAATAGCTCTGAGAGCCATAAATATTAGAAAAATTTAATCATCAAATTGCCTGATCATTCACTAAGAGATTTCCTAAAATTGGAGAAGTCAAAGGAGTAGTGATAAATCCAAGTGCTTTATTTTTAGCAGTGTCCAATTTTGACAATGCACTGTCAGCAACAGTGATAAGTAACTCAGCACTATAATTCTGTATAACTGGTCTAATATAGGATATGATCATAAATGTTAAAACACTTTGAAAAGATCCCCACTTATCACATGCAAATGTTTTGCGGTAGAATGTGATCACTCTCCCAATCACTGCCCGTGGCAAATGATGCTTTACTTTACTGATTTTAATGGGAAACAGTGTGAAACTACTGAGGCACTTTAGCTTGAATTATTCAAGACATCAAGAAATTACAAATTATGTTTAAAATGCTACATAATATATTGATTTTAGTAATATTAAATATTATTCACAAGCTTTTTGTATAACCAATGTAGCATGATATTTATTTTTTCCACTTAATATATAAATGTATTTTAAGAATGGGAATTATTGAGTTCATTATTATACAATATACAAAGCTTATTTAAGCCTAATATTAAATTTATGTTGATACAATGAATGTGAGATATTGTAAATTTGTTCATTGATTATGTACTTACTATGATTTATTGGTTATATACTTATTATGATTTATTTATATAATGAGTCTGAGATTTTATAAATTTGTTCATTGATCTTGAAGCCTTACTATGATTTATTGATTATGTACATTCTGTCTACATGTATAAAAGAATTTTAAATTGATATAATTTTTTATGTATTTTCTTAATTTTTTTTGTTTTTATATTTATAATATAGTATATTTCAGTCATAAAAAAAGTAACTGATATATCTTTGTTTTTTAGGTAATAATTTCCAAAATGCTGCTATTGATGAAGTGAATCTATGAACATATTATGAAATATAATAAATATGGAAAATAGAAGAATACAAAAAAATAGGAAAACAATTTTAATCCTACATTTATTTGACCAAATAAACATTCTATTTTTTTTTTTTTAAATTTATGTATGAAATGCAATTAAACAATAAGATAATTGTTTCTGAATTTAATATTTTTAAAATATATTTTTAAAGATATTTAAATTATTATGAATTATTTAAAGGTATAGTTAAAGAAATATGATTTATTGAAAAATAAAAAATATAATCATATAATGCTAAATAAATTATTTAAACTTATTAAATTTTGAAACTTTTGTTTGATTTACAAAGGAAATTAATGTAAACATCAGAAGTTAATAAAGAAATGTAACTAAATATGTTGAAGTAAAATAGTTACTAAAATTAAAAGAATTATTTAAAAAAATTATCATAGACTAATAATGTAAAATAAAATTTTAGTATCATGCAAAAAAGTCTGAGTTTCAAGTACCACTAATAACATGAAGTGAATTAAAGACGAAAGTTATATAAGTTGCAGTTATATTAAATTTTAATGTAGTGAATTACATATATTTATGATAAATATGTATAATTTTGTTTATTTCCAATACTAAATTCACTGACTGATCCACTCAAACTTTTCATTAGCTTTAAATAATAAATATAGCAGGAGAGTAGTTAAAGCAACTACTATATATTTCAGAAACAATTGAAATATTTCTGTTGTAATCTCTTTCTTTGGAAGGAAGTAAAAATTCTCATTCATCTAAAATATATAATATTTATCAAATAAATGAAAATTCTTAAAAAAAAGATGAAAACATTTACTCAGCATTGGTCTGTGTAAGATGGTTACAACATAACCAATGTGATTTGAGAATTTAATTCCTAAAGAAAAATATATTGCATTTCCCATTTCATTAAGAATACCATAAATAGATATTGTACAATGAATATATTTAATGTTTCAATTATTGGTATTATATGTAATAAATCTATTGATATAATTATTTTCATTAGTTCCTTAATATTATGATTTTATTCAACCTTTCTATCATTTCAAAATTTGTTATTCCAATGCATATAATGAAACGAATTAATTTTACTCATTATTTTATAGGAAGAAGAAAATGTTAAATAAATCATTTTATTCCCATAATAAATCATGTTATTAATTATTTTAAACGAGAATACATTTTCCTTGTCATCAAAGGAGATTTTTTTTAACAAGCATTATTATAGCAACTAATTTAATCATAATTTTATTTAATATTTCTTTTGCTCTTATTTAAAATTTTTCTTACTAATTTTCAAATTTGAATTGACATTTTAAGATTATATATACCAGATATAGATGTTACAGTAAATAAATATATTTAAGATTAATATATTTATTTACTGTAACATCTACCTTGAATCAAAACAATGTATGCATTTTACTTTTTGATTGCATATCTCTGTATAAATGCTTTTTATCTTGTCTAAATATCTATGTCATTTATTTAGCCAATCATTCTTTGGAGCATGTAGAATCACTTCAGGGCCAAATAAAAGATCTAAATGCTAAATGTGAAAATATAAGTAATCTGCTGGTTCGATTAGCTCAAAATAATGGAGATATGCTTAGTGAGATTGTCCCAATTTATCTTCCAGCTGATTTAGAATTACCAGTTCTTACAGATGCTGCATTAGAAGAACTAAATGAGAAAATAAAAATAAGTAAAGACTTGTCAATGTCATTGGTAAGATATCTATTATTTTAATTTTATGGATGTAACAATATTTCATAATATGTATTGTATCTAATTTTATGCAAATTTGTATTATAGATTCAGTATCTTCATTATTCAGCCAGTGGAAAAACAGTTCGATCATTTACAACCAGTGTTCTTAGAAAAGTTTTAAGTCGAGACATGGCTAGGACATACAGCACTTTTGGAAGGAAAGGAAAGAAATCATTTTCTAAGCTGCAAGAAACTTTAAATGTCATATTAAGTAAGCTGACTTTATCATTAAAGTTTTTTTTAATAAAAACTGCATTTTTTTTTTTCAAAATTTGATTTTTGTGAGAATATTTATTGATTTAATTTACATTGATTAAATTTTATAGTTGGTAGTTGTTATAATTTTGTATACTTTTTGCATCTTTTCTTTAAACATAATACATTTGAAAATTTAAATGTACAAATAATTTGTAATATTTTTCTTATTTCAAAAATAAAAATGTCATTTTTATTTTTGAAAAATGCAATTTCCATATCACACTTTTTCATGATCTAAAAGTGTGATGTGAAAATTGTCATTAATATCAAATGTCAGTCTATTTGTACACATAAAATGCTTTTCAAAAATGATAATGCCCTTCAAATTTTCGAGATCATTCCTAAAAGAATTGGGGAAATGCTGTTAATACTTAATAAGACCTAGAATTAGAATTAATTGTTAATACTTAATGGACCTAGAATTAAGAGCTGGTGGCTCAAAATAATTTAGCATTCATATTAAAAAAGGATAAATGTAAACAAACTAAAAAATAAAGTCATTAATTAAATGTATTTGTAGCTGAAGCAAATTTTAGTGGGCATTTGCAAATGTATTTTATCATTTTGCAAGTTCAATTAAATGTTGAGTTAGATATTCAAATTTGTGGACCAAAATATTATAACATTTGCTAAAGATATGTTGTCATGTTTTTTCCATATTATGGCATTTACAAGTAAGGCATTGTGATTGCAGTGGCTTAGTTATTTTGGGCATCATTCTAATTATCAGAAGTTGAGGAGTTCAAATCCTGATTTATTCGAAGATCCATTATATTCACTAGAGACAACTGGGATATATTATATGGGTTATGGTTGCAATGTCCTTAAGGTGAAATGATACTTTTGGAGGTGACAGGTCAAGTGTTGGGGATCTTCTGGCTTGGTACCTGCTTCTAAATTATGAAGACTTCCATCTTCCACCTAAATGGTAAAACCCAGCTTTGGTTAGTTACAGGAAAATATGCTGGTGCAGCAACATTGCTTAAACAATAAGGCGTCTTTAAACAATGATGTCCTTTTAAGAAGTTCTGTTGCTTGCCTGAAACAGCTTTTGAGTTTCAATAGCTCTATTTGCATTTTATTGGAGCTGTTGAGCTTTAATAGTATCATCTATTTTTGATTACAAATTTTATAACGTTTCAAGAATTTGTTTTCCGAAGAGATCCAAAACTTGACTACAAATAAGTTCTTTCAAGATGCCCGAGGCAAGTTTAGGTTTAAATAAAAAAGTTGTATAATAATTATCAAATGAACATTTTCTATATTTTTATATTTTAATATCTCCATTAATTCTAGATTTATTTTTTCCATCTTTATTCATATAGTAATAACTTAAAAATTTGAATATGTGAGTTTAGCTTCCTGTTCATCTTTCAAATAAAACTAAAACTGTATTAAAAAATAAAACTATCATATTAAACAAACTTTGTTCAAATATAGTAATTTGATTGGAAAGTATGAAACCTATTTCACCTGTTTGCTATTTTGCTTTAATGGCAACATATTTGATCATTGAACAATTCTTAAAAAAAAAAAGCTTTATTTAAATATATATATATATTTATGTAGTTTTTAAATTTTGGATTAGCTTTCGAAGAGAAAATATCACACTACTTTTACTATGCAATATATATTTGCTTACAGAAACTAAAGCAATATTCTCAAATCAGAATTGAAATTAAAGAAGCCTTTTGTAAAGCTCTCTCTCTCTCTCTCTCTCTCTCTCTCTCTATATATATATATATATATATATATATAAATTGTTGGTCAGCGGCTGCATTTATTTAAGCCATTTATCCATGTACTAGAAAATAAAGATTTTATTTTTTGGTAAAATTATTCCAGTCCTCTCATAAGAATAAAGTAACCTCTTATGGCTCTTTAGACTTGTTTTTGACAATTATACCATGTTAAGGATTACTAACAAAAGTATGTCATTGCATCATTAAAGGTTCTTCAACTGAGAAATCTTTAATAATCTACTAGTTTGATACATAATGTTAATGTTAACCTCAGCTTCAGTATTTATGCAAAGAAAGTGTATATCAAATAAAAGCTCAAAAGTTGCAGTACATATTGTGCTAATATAACCTAATAAAGCTACACATAGAAATTTTGAAGTTTGATAAAATCTGGTTTGGAAAGTTTCTTGAGGCTTTAGACCAGTAATTCTCAATTTTTTTTGGGGGGGGGGTTGCAGCACAGTTTTAACAATTTTAAAATTTGGTAGCACACAAAGAAAAAATAAGTTATTTACTTACCTATTACATTAAGTAAAATATTTGATGATGCTAATTTTGAATGTAAAGTAATATACGTATTATAAAAAAATAGTATGTTTATTACTTTACTCATAATAGAAAAAAAGCCTTATAATTTTTGCTATATACATTTCTAAAATTTGGTGGAGCAGCAATGCAGTGGTTTAGAACCACTGGTTTAGACTGTGAGCTAAGATTAAACTGAATTAATATTTGGACAGATGATCATACTGTAGAATTAATGAATAATTCAAATTAAGGTTCCACCAGTCTTGTTCAAAAGCCTCTTCTAACTCTATCAAAGAATTCTAAAAATTTTACCTTTAAATATGATTCTGGTCCGAAGAAAAAATTTTTAAGGAAGAAAATCTTTTAAAAATTCTTTTAAGTATTAGCTAAAAAAGATACATGTTTTTAAAAAATTGAATTTTTTTTTATTTGAAAACCATGTTTGCTTTCTGTGGTCATTGCTCCAAATTTAAACTTGTTAATGGTAATTTTTTGAGATGGTATTGTCAAATTTGCATCTGAAAAATATCACTGAACCATATCCATTAGAAGTTATCCCAAAATTCACAGTTGGCTGCTTGGTTAACGCATCATTCTTAATGAGTTTGAATCCTGACATTACTGAAGATCCTGGACTTTCAATCTGTGAAGGTGGCTAAGGCATTTTAAATAGGTTGTAGTTGCAGTGCCTTCCAAGTGAAATAATACCTCTGGGGATGACTGTATACTGATGTGGAGGGCCTGCTTAGTCTCTGCTTCTAAATTACAAAGACTCCCGGCTGGCAATTTCTATCTAACTGGTAGAGGCAAACAGGGCTAAGTATAGTAAGGTATGCTAATGCACATTTACAAGTTTATCTCAAGCATCCTTAAAACTTAAGTACAGTACTACAGTTTAAAGTTGTAGAACACAGTACTACTGTTTAACATATTTGAAAAACCCCCTTGAGTATATCCATTTTTTGTATGAATCACAATTTTACCCCACAAAAAGTAAAAGAAACAACTCATTATTAAGAAATAGAATTTTAATCCAGAAACAGGTGGCATTATTGAAGCTGTTCCTATTATGAGCATGCAGATTGGTTTTATTTGGTACCTTATCAAAGTCATCCTTTTTTTTTATTAGAAGAAACTTAAAAAGTTGTTTCATTATAAAATGTATTTTTAGAATGAAAAGCAAAATGAAAATAAAATTCTGATTATGGTTAGCTGATAGCGATGCTGAGAGTTGTTGACTTGACTGACTGCTCTAATATAACTATTTTTAATTTTTATTGTTTTTAATAGGAAAGACATTAAATTAATATTTTTAAAGGATTTAGTCTTGTGTTGTAACTATACTTTTCAATTTTATAAATAAAACTTAATTCAGTATACTACCAATTATGTGTCCAAAAAATGTATACCTGATAAATTTTGGAGAAATAAGAAATAAATTAGGCACTTTCAATAAAAGTTGAGTAGGAAAACAACATACTTGACAAATTAAGGGTTTTTAGCACCAATGTCTATTTAATTTTGTTTGATGCTTTGATTTTTTGTTAAATATCCCATTTGCTGTGATCACAATTAGATGTAGAAAGTGTAAGTTTGGGAATTTCTGTTACCTCTTTTGAATACAGATAAATAATCTCTGAGTTATTCAAGCATAGGGTCTCCTTCAAATACTCTGAAAACCTTTAATATTGCTATTTGAGAATATCTAAATTGTGGTTTTCATCTTTAGACATTTTAATACTTCTAGTAATTAGAGGTAAATTTTCCATGTCAATATAATAAATTTTCAGGAATTTGTTTTTGAAATTCTGTTACCATTATTATTAGTGGTTTGTGCAGATTCAATTTTTTCTTTCTTTTTTTCTCTGTTGAATATTTTTCATATTATCTATTTAATTTAAATTGCTTAGCTCTTTAAATCACCAAGAAGCTACTAGTTTTGACTAATTAGTATTATGGACTTAGTGGTGTAACTTTAACAATATGAGATTAAAAATTACACGTTAGAACTGTTCAACAACCAATTTAAAGTGTTTCGCTAAAAATGGTCAAAATCATTATTTTGAATGAATTTTTGTAGTTTTTTTTTGTTTGGCTCATAGTTGATATCTTTACCTTTTCCTGGCTGAAGTATCTGTTTATTATTATTTTATAAATGAGTTAGATAAATTTAATTCATTTGTCACTTTTCTATCTTTAATGAATTCTGTAGTTTTCTAACACATTGTAAAATCAATTTTCTGTTTTTTTACCATCATAAAAAGGCTTACTGCCTTTATATTGTGGCTAAACATTTTACATTATGAGATAAACTGAAGACCCTTAAGAATATATATCTTTTATAGTCACTACTCCCTCACATAGTGTGATAAGCTTTTAGTCTATTACTCATGAATGGACATTTATAACTCTCTGTTATAGGAATCATATTTTGTATTTTTCATGTTCTTACCTGATGCATTTGTTCTTTTTAACTGATTGATTTTTCTGATGAATAATGAACTTCCTCTCATATTGCAATAATTTTAATTATTCAACAACTTTCTTTGTGAGTGATAGATAGCATAAATATGATTTCCATTTATTAGTCTTTGGTGCAAATTAGAAAATTTTAATACTTTCATCATCCTCATTGAGCTAATTTTTACCAATTTAAAATATTAAGCCTGCTGATAATAGTGATGTAGAAATCAGGCTTAATATGACATTTGTAATATGAAGTTTTTAATATATCTCAAATGAATACTTTACCAATGTCAATTTCAAGGTCAGTCACCTTGCTAAAGATAATTTAAATTGATCAATTATGATGGTTTATTTTCATTTCTAATAAAAGCTTGATGCTATATTAACTAAAAATAAAGAAGAAAAAGAAAATGTATTATCGCAAGCAGAAGAATCATTGGATAAATTATTTACTTGAAACTGCAGCATAGCCTTTCTTAATTTTTTTTCAAGAACTTAAGAGCTAAGTTGCAGAGCTGTGTAAAAAAAATGGAATCTGAATTCACTTCTAGATCATTAAGTAATGCATTGTTTTTACTAGTTACTTAATAATCTCAACTATATAGAGAATCTATATAGTTGAGAGGAAGTTTTTTCTCTTTTGTTATAGCTTCAGATTTCTTGTTTCAATCTTGGAGAATTTATAAAAAACATGTCAACCTAAATCTGTAACTACTGATATTGCTTTTCTTTATATTCTCTGTGAATTCCATGTTGACCTCAAAGATATATTTTATAGATAACTATGAAATGCACCAATTGAGTAGAGACTTGCTCATTTCAATGAAACAGTAGAATCTCTGGTGAACGTACTCTTGATTATGAACAGCACTTTCACACATTTTGAGAATTCTGTGTAGTCTAAGGTTTAGACTTGACTTCTTTCTTGAAAATTTTCTTATCTGCCTGAATATTTGTTTTGATTTGATTCCCTCCAGTTTCAGCATCAGTGGCATATTTCTTGTGTTAAAGAAATTTACAAAAATATCTGTATTAAATGTTTTGTAACCTAAACAAACAGTTAAGATATACTGTTCTTTATTTGGGTTTTTTTAAAAAATAAATTGTTGGTGAATAAGCTAAAATCTCAGTCCAAAATTTTTTTTTATTCACCTTCAACTTCAGTGTTTTTGCTTATACTTTTGGGCACTTGAGAATATTTACTGTTTCTTAATTCTACTTAATAGCTGTTCCCATTCGTCCAACATGATTGTTGAATTCTCATTTACTGTGATTCTGTTTTATAAAAATCCTTTTAATTGTAGATTCATCAACTTTAAAATTTGTTCCTACTCTTTCTGTGCATTTTTATTTGTGGGTCAGTTTTCCTATCCATAAATTGACCTGAGAACTTTAAGATGTATAAAATTATCATCTACAGTCTCTTTGTACAGGTGAAAAATAAAAAGACAGTGAAGTTTTGCTTGATACTTGAGATATTCAATAATGGTTTCCCCAATGATCATCCATCAAAGTGTTATTAATTCTTTGGATTAGAGATATCTCAGCACAACTTTTATGCAGTCGTTGTTCCTGTCATTAACTTAAAGAACTATGATTTTAATATAGCCATCATCTATTGTTTACACTCTTGCCCTATTAAGACTAGAGAATAGGATTTGAGAAGAATGGATAAATTTTATTTATCCATATTGATCAAGGCTTTATTTTAAAATATGTTAGCATTTTACCTTTTAGATAACATAAAATAGTAAAAAAAAATTTTTTTTTGACTATGTAGCTAAAAATGAGTTAAAAAAAATGAAAGTGCTGCATTATTAAAACTAGTAAGAATGCAAATTTTATCAGGCTTGCATGGTTAATTTGTGTTGAAACAAAGATTTAAGAATATAATGTGCTTTCATTATCAGCAAATTGGGCAAGTATGATGCTTTATTGATCATGCAAAATTCATTTTCTAGTGATAAAAGAAAAATTGATGAATGTGTAGTTACTAGAATAATCATAAATTTCTTGGAATCATAATTTACATGAATAATCATAATTTACGTGAAGAATAATCATAATTTACATGGAATATATGGAACCAAAAAATCTGTCTTCACCCTCTGTGAAGAAAATGAGTATCATTATAAACCCAGTAAATTGCTCCAGTACAATGTATCAGATATTTTTTCATAATACTTCCATAGGCATTCAAAAGTAATAGTGCATTATGCAGTAAAAACAACTTTGCAGTTGGCATTGTTAAGCCATGGAAAATGATGTTCAACTAAACTATGAGATCACAATTGAGTGAAATCTTGAATTTCATGGATTAAAAAATGGGGTTAATATTTTTTGGTATGAACTTTTTTAAGTTTAAAGATTAAGGATAAGTTTTTTTTAATGGTAACTATATAAGTTATAATAATAAGATAGTTTTTTTTATAATTTATGATTATGAGGCAAGTTTTTTTAATTGTAAGGAAGCCAAATAGTTATTTTGAAGGAGTTTTGATTCAAGTGCAAAGCACATAAACACTGTTTTTTAGGGACTATATATATATGCACTGAAGTTATTCTACGATAGTTACCTTTTCTAAATCATTATTACACAGCAACATAATTTCAAGTTGTTAACTAAATCCAGCTGGTATATAAACTAAACTACATAAGCAAATTATATAAAGCAAATTCAATTTAGTAATAATTTATATCAGTGGAACTTCTGTACTGAATGGGTCTACATGTATGTTCTTTTGATTTTATCTTGATGGGGGCATAGCACATAAACAACAGTTTGTGTGCATGTAAGGTTTAATAATAAAGTTATTCAATTCAAAATAAATTCAAACTCAAAATCAATAAATCGTAAAGTGACAGTTGTATACATCTTTATCAAAAATTGTCTAAGGTGGAACAGTTTCTCATAGTATATTTAATATTTTTAAATATTTGTAATTCATTGTTAAAAATGGCTATTGTTTTAATATGCTAAATAGTTACTTTTTTATTCTCAATGTTTTCCAAATATTTTTTATGCGCTATATGATATTTCTTTTTTATTGAAATCATTTTAAAAGAAATTTTAATTTGTTCATTTAAAATTTGCTATTATTAAGAATTTATATTTATCATTTTGAAGCTCCTCAGTAGAAATCAGTGAATAGATAATTTATTGATATGTATTCTTATTGAATATCTTAGTAATTACTATTAATTAAAATTATATCTTATGTTACATATTTTATTTTTGTTAATTTTTCTGAATTTCTTGCATTAAAAGAAAGCACATAAATTGTTATTAGTATATTAATTATCCAGTAAAAAGTTAATTTTACTAAAATAGCCTAAAATTATTTTTTATGATATAAAAGAGGAAGTTTTATGTGTTTTTTATGTATATTTACAATTTTAATTTAAATTTTTCTATGAATTTTATGAACAAAATATATTGTTTATTAGTTTACTTACCTAATATATAATCATGTTCTGCAAAAAAAAAAAAAAAAAAAAAAAATTGTGATAAATTTAATTTTTAGGTTATTAATGAGGGCCCAAAACTTATTATCTCTTTACCACAAATTGTGTCAGTGTTATACTCAAGAAACAATTTTTCCGAATTCATTGAAAAAATCTTACAAATTTCACTATATTAATAAAAATAAGAACTGATCAATATTAACCCTTCAATATTATTAATTTCTTCTATTGAACCTATCCCAAGAACATCTCATGTTTTATCTAAGAATAAAAATATTCAAAAGAAAATTATTTCCATGATGTTCAATTTTTGAAATACAATGCATAAGCTTTATAAATTTTTAATAAAATCAAATTACTTACTTATTCTTGGTCATTTGCATATTGTCCTTTCAAAATCAAAATCTTTTGAAAGTGCAATAAGAAATTTATTACAAACTATACTTATTTTGAATAATTAAATTTAAGTAAATAAATTTAATTATCAAAAATAAATTTAGGTTTTCTATGTTATTTCCAAAAAGTTATGTAAATGTCTTCCTTAAAATATAATAAAATAATTTATTATTATACAAATCTTCATTTCAAAGTGATTTGTGTCAGCAATTTCTCATGGTTAGTGAATAAAGTGCCCTCATAATTAATTTTTGCTGCCATTTAATGATCTTAAATCTTCATATGATAAAATAATTTTTCAATGATACTGATTAATTTAGTTGTGTTACATTATTTTATAATGTATTATAATTTTGCATGATCATATATTAAAATTCATTATATTTATTTTTATAAATATCACTAAATCTTCACAAGCTGATAAAAATTTGAGGAATAGGCATCATGAAATGAAGCCTCATTGAACATTTCATCCTCCCTAACAATCCTTCTAGTTATAGGTTCATTATAACCTATCAAAAAAAACTGACAATTTTTTTATGCTTTAAAGCACAGTTATCAAGATTTTTTTTTAAAAAAAAGATAAGGTAATAATAAAAGTTTATCTTAGTAAAAGTAAAATATTTCATGTTTTTTTATTATCATTATTTATCAAAATATTCCATCATGTATATTTTTTGAAAAATTAATATAGAATTTTAAAGATCAAGTAAGCTTTTACTTGTATTTGCTATAAATAGTGCTAAATAAAGTATTATGATCCTTGGCTTGGTTTATTTGTTGATGATTGAGCAATTAGAAAAATACATAATATTACTAAATGAGTTTAAATTAATTTTATAAAAATATTATAGATAATATATTAGTATATAAGAATATAATTAAAAAAAACCATTAGTTTTATAATTTTTTTTCAGGATAATAAAAAATATAAGAATATTTGAATATTTAATCATTTCATAAGATAAAAATGTAGCTTTAATGTGTCTTATACAACTAATGTTTTTTTTTTTTTTAATTATATTCCTATGTACTAATATATTATCTATAATATTTTTATAAAATTAATTGAAACTCATATTAATAAAAATAAAACTTTTTAAATGTGAATTAATTAAAAATCTCTCTTTAAGTAAATAATAATATTTTGAAAAAAAAACACTATGAAATAATATTTTTTATTGTGATATTTTTAAAATATTATAAATATTAAGAAACTAGGTAATTTTACAAAATCAATAATAATTTTTGTCTATAATGTATTTTATTATAAAAAAAACCCCATTCTGTATTTTAATGTGTAAATTATTAAATTATTTTATAGTAAAAATATTTAATTTTTATTGTCATTTGAACATGTCAGCTGTTAATAACAACTTATTATTTTTAGCTGCTGTGTCTTTGAAATTTAAAGATGAAGATAGAGAAAGTTTAATGGAAAACTTTGGAAAGGCATTGGCAGCATCAGTTGATTGGGAAGGGAAAAGAATACGCACATCGAATTTCACACGTAATTCTTAAATTTGTTAAGTCTTATTAAAAATAGATTTCGTTACATTCTAATAAGTATGTAATCGTTTTCAAATTTTGTACAGCTGCTTCCACTATTTGTTTTCAAACCCCAATGCACTGTTATGCTTTTCATTATTATTTTTCTGATGATATGTGTTAAATCTTTATCACACCCTTTGCATGTTGTAAATAGATTTTGACCTAAGTGATTATATTATTGTCGAAGATAAATTTTTTAATTAACATATTTTATCAAAAAATTTAGAAGCTTTTGAATAGTAAAAAGTAGAGTTGCAGCTTTTATTGCATAGACATAGTTTCTTTTCTTAAAAAACATTGAAATTATATATATATATATATATGTATATATATATATATATATATATATATATATATATATATGTATATATATTGAATGCATAATTTTTATTTATTTTTTTTACATTGTATTTATATCCTCAGGAATTCTCAGTTAATGCTCTTGCATATTTTTATCATTAAATAATTTTACGTCATTGTAATATCCTGTAATATTAATAATTTTTCTTTATTATAATATAATATTATAATAAAGAATGTAACAAAGTAATCATTTGAAGAGATTTTATGAGATACATCTGTATAGTGAGTATTCTAATATTAAGCAAATTAACTCATCTTTATTTGATAAATAATTCAAAATTAATTCAAAACTTCCAATAAAAATTGTTTAATTTATTTTTTAAAAAAATTATCTAATTTGTACCTTAGTACTCTTATTCTTTTAAGAGCAATATGTATTAAATATCATCTACTCAGTTTGTTTCATTTTGCAATAAATATTTTACACTTTGTCTCTATTTTTCATTTGATTCTTGATAAACACTTTGAAAATTAAACTCCAAACACTTCTTAAAATTATCAGCTACAAGTGATTGCTTAAATGTCTGAATAAAATTACACTTTTTTAAATGCCAAAGATTTAATTCTAAATAAAATTTTAAATTGGAAAATGTAATGAAGAGTAGAGTCTTGCTGCAAAAATAATTTAATGACACCTGTTCAGAAATTTGTAAAAAGTTAAGTGATAATTATAATAAAATTTATGATCGAATTAAACTAATATTAAATATTTCATAGACATAAAATATTAGTATCTTTCTCTCTCACTTTCTCAATAATATAAACTAATTCAATAATTATTTCCAATATTTATTAAAAAAATTTTTTAGTTGGAGATATTGTATTATAATGTTTATGACTTTTCTATTTGTATTTAAAATATATTTCTTGCAGTAAATTAGGTTTTAGTTCCATCAAATTCTGCTCCTTAGTTTTAAATGCTGTTTGTATTTTCTTATGTGAATACACAATTTTTGTCATTAGTTATTGTATTATTTATGTTGTTTTTTTTATCTCCAGGTTAACTTATTACATACTTTTACTGTAATAAATTTTTTCTTATCTATTTCTTTATTTGATTAAAACTATGCACAATAAATTGAAAGGTTGATTTACTGTCACACAACATACAACAGAACTTTACAGTTAAAAGTCATATAATAAAATTATAACAAAACAAGGAAGTCCAAACAAAAATTTATAAAAATATGCAAAAAATTAATTACAGTTAAAAGTCATATAATAAAATTATAACAAAACAAGGAAGTCCAAACAAAAATTTATAAAAATATGCAAAAAATTAAAAAAAAAAAAAGAAAAAAAAAAAAAAAAAAAAAAAGGAAATAAAAATCTGAAACTGTATAACAATAGTAATCTGTATGAAAAATTAGAAACAATTTTGTAGATCATATTATTAGGATAAAATGCAGAATTAATGATCAATTTTGTATAATATTTAAGACAGGTTGGGAATTATTTAAAGCAACTGTGAATATCTGTAACTGGACAATTGTATTTAATTTTTTGTGTACTTCCATTTTAATTAAAAGAAAAATAAAATCGCATGCGTTAAATATTATTATTATAATTTTAATAAACGTAAAATATTTGATTTTAAATATAGTTTTGAAGATAATGGTTGCAAATTTGTATCAAATAGTTTTGCATGTTTTTCATTCTATAAATTTTAAATTGTACATGTTTCATATTCAATGGTTGAAATATGAAATTCATTCCAAAATTAATCTTACTTTTTATGTAAATTTTAATGATTTGTTATTACTTTCAGTTTTGATTTAAATGAATTGTTAAATTTTCCAATTTTAACACTACTCTTGGGAATAACCAGTTTTAATTTTTGTATTAAACCTATAATTTAATTTTGCTAATATATATATTTCTTTAATTTTAAATAAAAAAAAATCTCAAGTGCTAAAACATTTTGGGAAAGATGAAATTTAAATTCATTAGTTACATGTCATAAGAAATTTTAATGAACCAAATAACTTTTGAAGGAAATTTTGATGAATCAGTTATAGAAATTGATATTTTAAACTGTGATAGTGTGCATAAAACTGTAAGAAATGAGATAAAATCTAAGTAAAATAATATGCATTCATATTTATTTAATTATCTTAATGCTTTAAAAATTGAAAAATATGAAAGGAAAAAAAAAAAAAAAAAAAAACTCAAACCATGTTTTAAATGTTAACTGTATGAACAATATACTGTTTTACACTATTTTCACATATTATTTTTAAAGTTATATTTGATGTCACAAATTTTTGTTTTATTTAAAAAGAAATTGTCCACTTTTCATCTTTTTGGCTTTACAAGTATTTTTATTCAAATGTCTATTTGCTCTGATATGTCAGAAAATACAAAATTTCACAAATGCATTAAAGAGAGTGTACAATGTGTTTGGCAAAAGAAGTGTGTTTTACAGTTTAAATATAAAAGAACTTTTTAAATGTGTGCATACCAATTAAAAAAAAACTTCCTTTTTAATTATTCATAGATATAATGTTTTTAATAGTTCTATTACTGTTGAAATTATGTATAAAGAAATGTTTTTCATAAAATTCAGATTTTTTAGGATTCCGTCTATAAAATTGAGTGCATACAATTTTCTATATGTATGAAATGTAAAGTTTGCTAAATTTATTCATATTCATGCTGATTTCTTTACATTTTATGCGATAGGAAAAGGAAATAGTAAATAAGATATTTCATTAATATTCTCTATGAAGTAGTTGTAAATGAATTCTTAATATCCACTTTATTATAATTCATCTTCAGTGAAGCAAGTATTTCACCTTATGTATTATGAGGAAATATTATTTTGTATTGAAATTGTGATAAAATTGTATTGATAATTTATATTTTTAAATTGAGTTTTCTACAAAAATCATTAATTGTACTTCGTTAGTTTCTTTTTCTATTCCATATTAATTTTCTGAGTAGAACTTATTTAAATATGAAGTGCTAAGGTTATTCTAAAAATAATAAAATAGAAAAGCATAATGATTTCAAGTAGATAACCAAATATTGATGCAATTGTTAAATGCTAATACTTGTTTAATTTTCAAGAAATGTACTTGCGTTTTGATCTTTGAAATAAATTAAATACTCATGGTAATGGTTTTTAATTTGTGTTTTCCATTTCAGTAAACATATGCAGATGATTAAACACAATATTGAAAAATAAATTTATTTACCGCAGAAAAATATAAAAAATATTATTTAAATAAAAATTTATTTAAAATATTCATAATTTTGTTATGATTGAATATTATATATGTTGTGCTAATATATTCCTTTATTTCTCTCTAAAAACATCAATGAAGAGTATAATTGATTTTGTTGTGAGTTTGCAGTTCTTATAAGAAATTTATTCAAAGTGTAAGCAATTTAAAAAAGTCTGGAATATTCATTTTTAATAATAATAATTAAACCTGATTTACAAACATTAATAGTATTGATTATTGTAGTTTTTGTAATTTATTTCACCTGTGCTAATTGTAAAATGAACTTCATGAAAATCCATTTAAAAATCTAACATAGGATGTTTGAAAACATGAAATTAAAATCCAACAAAGTAAAAAATAAGTACTTAAATTAACTTTAAGAATCTTGGTTATTAAGTGTTAAAAATTCTTTGATTCATGAATACATATTAATTGCTTTATAATCATAAATTTTAGGCTATCTTTAACTACTCAAATTAAAACTTATTTTCAATAAAGATACAAAATTAATTTGATTTAAATCCATCACCCAAGAAATTATCCTTCCAAATGTAGTTAATTGCAGAATTTTTCACACTCAGAACACATTTTTAATAAATATGGACACATTTAAATAGGAAAAATTAAATGTATAATTAAAATAATGATTGTTTTGACTAATTAACATTTTTGATGTTTTCCTATGTGCTTAAATTGTTTATTTTTGTGTTTAAATGAATAAGCAGTTAAATTGAAAAATTAGGGAATATCTATAAATAACTATCAATAATGTATATATCTGTAAAGCATGGAATGTCTATAAAATTGTATTTCATTGTTGTAAATAGTTAAGAAGACATTTTTTACATAATTTATTTTCTCTCAATTCTTTTAAGGAAAAAAATACTCATTTATGTCAGAGTTTTAAGGTTTTACTCACATCTAAATTTTTAACATCTCTAAAAATGCTAATGATTATTAAAAGGATTAAATTACTAATTGTTAAAAAATCACTGACTTTCTGATTTGTAAATTTTCAAAGCTTTCATTTTCAAGTAATGCTATTAATATAGAATTTTATACTGTGTATAATTAATTAAAATATTTGTAAATAATTAAAAATAATATAAAAAATATTAAACTTATTACATTTTTATTAGATTATCTATAAAGTCACATTCACTCTTTTTTTTTTTTATTATGCTGTTTGTATACAGTTACTCCCTGTATGATCTAATAAAAGTAGTGTTTTAAATTTCTGATTTTTTACTAACATTTTTATTATGTATGATTGATTATTACGTATCATAAAAATGTTAACTAATGCATAAAATAATTTGCATTAATTTTTATAAACATTTTATATAAAAGTGAGTTTTCTTTATACAAGTAAAAGAAAATATTAGGATAACATTTAAGTATTAACAATTAATTCATTGTTGTTCTAATCTTTCTAAGTCTAATCTTTCTCTTATTGATATCAAATGTTATGTCCCTTCAGTAATTTATGTTTTTATAAGTTTAATTTAAACAATTTTACATGCCTATCTTTATATATAATAATATTTAAATGTACAATTATTTATTAAAATATTCATGTGTATTCAGTTCATAAAAAATTAAGTTTGTTTCTTACAATACAATTGCTTTTCTTGCATCTCATTAAAAATTAACTAAAACTTAATAAAGTTATGAGGTTTGTTATCCCCAAATTTGCTCAAAGTTAAAATATTCAAGTGAAATTTTTTTTTAAAATAAATAAAGCAAAAAAAAAAAAATTTAATGTGTGAAAATTTGAAATCTTTAAACACCAAAACATTTTATACTATTAAAATTCAAAATGCTCCATAGATTATAAAAAATTATTCAGATGACTCAAACTTTTCATTTAATATTGACGACATTTAACTTAATATAAAATATGCCTTCTATTGTCAAAAATTTCTTGCAAAAGAGTTATCTTAAATCTTACTTAAAAAGTTTATTGTGAGGAAGCATAAATTTTTCTTGATATAAAAAATGCTGATATTTTTATAAATTTATATCAAAATTAATTTCTTAAAGGTTAATCATATAAATATATTAATAATAAATCAGTATTTTAAATTAATGAATAATTATAAATATTTATATCTGATTAGCCTTTACAATGATAACTGATAAATCTGAAAAGATTACTTGGTAAAAGTATTTGAAAAAAATAGATTTATAGGCAGTAACTGAAATTGTAATGAGAAAAATCATGATCTTTTGCTTAAAAAATTGTTTCCTTATGTAAAAGAAAAATTAGGATTTTGATGGATAAAGTAATAGAAGTCAAACTTTATTATATCGCTATTCTGTTGAACTTTAACTACAGTCATGTCATGTTTGAAATTCTCAATCAGTGATAAATAGAAATAATCTTAATGAAACTCTTACAAATCACTTGATCAATAATAAATAAATTTTATTGCATTTATAGTTTCTGAAAGTTTTCATTTCAGAAACAACTTTTTCTTTTAAGATTTCTTTAACTTCTGCTTTATTTCAACTTCCGTTCCCAAAATGAATAGTAGATTTAAATTCAAAAGAATGGGGATATTTCAGATAAGTGAAAGACATTCCTTTAACCGTTTTAATGCACTGAGGAATTACTGGTATAACTCTTTAAAGAAAAAATTTTATGGGTTTTCCAAATTTTCTCATGATAAAACCTTTTTAAACATCATTATTTTCTTATTCCAAATGTTGACAGGAAAGCTTCACTGCAATTGAAAATAAGTGTTATTTATTCCTTATAATAAAACAGAAGTATTGCCTAAAATGGTTTATAATTATTATAGTAAAAGTTATACAAACTATTTTTTCTAATTTGAAATAAAACTTTTAATTGTTTGTTAGCTATTCGTTTCTTCAAAGAATATTCTCAGTAATTTAATATTAATTTAAAGTTAAAACACTTAATCTTTTTAAAAGATTTTGAAAATTTCATTGAAATTCAGTTTCTTTGCATAATTTTTTAAGTAATAAATTGAAGTTTGCTTTGACCTGCATCACACTATTTTTATGAATTTGAATTAATGTATTAGTTTATTACAGAAGACAGTATTGTATAAGTTAAATTTCTATGTAGTATTTGAGAACATTAATTTCATTCAGAAAATTATGACTATGTGTACTTTAGTTCATTATAAGAAAAATATTGTTTCTTTAAAAAATTATCTTGTTACTTAAATTACGTATTTAAGAAAAAAATTAAGCACACATGTATTTTAAATCAATAATTATCAGGAAATAATGTGATTTAAAATTTATTAGCTTCATTGTATTAAAGTAGATGGATATTAAATATTGCTTATAAAAGTTATTTCATTTTTGTCAAACATATTTCAAAACATTACAGAGGGTTGATATTTTAATATAAAAAATATTTACAAACAGTCTAAAATTTGGGTTAAAAAAAGCTATTATTGAGATAACAATTTAAAACAATACATAATAATTTGTTCCAATTTGTGTACAAAAATTACTACTTATTCTACTGTTGTAGTATTATAGTACATACTATAATAAAAGTAATAGTTTGATTATTTACTTGATATGAAAATCTAATATTTATATACATCACTACTGTTTAAGATTACAGCACGATGAAGGAAATCAAATAAAAAAATTGTGGTTTGCAAGTATTATGATATGAAGATAAAATTAATAAGTCAAGTTTAGTAGTATTTTATAGGTGTGTGAAATTAATAAAAACATTTGGAGTTCCTGACAGTTTTTTTTAACAGCTAATAATTTGCAATATTAGGCATTGATGGTGGATTGATATTGGGCGATGTCAACTCATACCATCATGTTTCAAGTCTCTCCACACTGTAACTGTAGTTGCTGGAAAAGGACGGTGAGCATATCTCAGATAATTGTGAATGTTTTCTGCTGGTGAAAGTTTTGGAACCAAATAAAATCTTTCTGTATTGAGGGAGATCAGGTGTATTGAGTTTTTTTCTTGTTTGTTTATTAATATTTTAACTTATTTTTTCTGAAATTGCTTTGCACCATAGAATTCCTTAAAAAAATAAATACAGTAAAAATCAAAATTTAAAGTTAACATTAATTTTGATAATACCCTTTGATAAAATATTTACGCTTTTAAAATAATAGTTCGATTATGATGTCAATAATGATGCTATCATTATTTATTTTTTACTTTACGCATAATATTGGTATTATATATATCTACTTATATCTATAGTTTTAATTTATTTTAGTTAAAATTGCTTAACAAGAGATAAAATACCTTCAATACACAATGCGAAAGAATTTCCAGTGTTTTTCAGTAAATTAATTAGTTGAATATTTTAAATGCCCCCTCTATTTCAAAATTCTTTCAAAATTAAAGAAAATATTTACAAAAAAGTAAAAAACAAGTATGGAAAATTAAAATTTCAGTATTTTTCTAATTTTAGTATTGTGTTCATTAACTTATTACTGCATATTCTTTATGATGCTTTTCAAATGTCAAATATGTTCACAATGTATTTTAGGAACTGTATAAGAATCCTAGTCCAAAAAGTTAAGTTTTTTTTTTTTTTACTCAAAATATTGACTAAAATATTACCATATATTAACACTGCATAACGGGTATTTTTCTGTGATTTTAAATCGAAATTTATGTAAATAATCTCAAAATTTTATCAATATATGTTTCTTAAATGAATGTCGTATTCTTGCTTTAGTACTAGATGGAACCACTATAAGACAGTGTATGATATTTTTATATATCAATGAATGTGAACTAATTCCTTTGCTCCTGAAAGTATATCCTGCCTCCTCATTTTTTTAAAAGAAAAATATCCCTCTAAAATATCTTGTTAAATTAAATTTTTTAAAAAATTTATTTTTAATAAACTAGTGAAATTACTATAAATATGTTTTTGTTTTACTATTTTAGATTTTTTTTATTTGCGTTTGAATGTGTGTAAATTAAGCTGTCCAATGTATTTAATTTGTGAAATTAATCTTCAAATTTTAAAATGCTCTCCTGGACTATACTTTCAATAATTTTGATATTAATGAAAAAAAGAATTTGAATAATTGTTATGACACGTATTTATTTTGCATAGCATTTTGCACCACTTTTAATGATATACACCTGAAATTAAACTGTTTATTCAATGAAATAAAAATGAACTGTTTACTCATATCATTTACTCATCTAAAACTAGATTTAAATTTTTCTTGAATCTTTAAATTATTCTTTCATAAGTTGCAATTTTATAAATCTGTTAACGTTTCCAAAGAATTTTATTTTCCTGGACGATCTTTTTAATATTTTATATGGCATTTTTAGAGTTCAATTTACGGAAATGAGAAAATGTGCTAAAATCATATAGAAAGTTTTAAGACGCTAGTTGGTTTGATTAAAACAATTTTTCCTTCATTTGTTTCCCAGATGGCAGCACTATCGAACTTATAATATTCTTCTCATTTTCAACGATTGCTTAATAACAATGCAACGACTATTGGATTGTATGCCTATGACTTGTTTTTATTCCGAGTTTTGTCAATATTTAATTTATAATAAAATATTTTATCTGTTGTCATAGATGTAATTTTTTTAAAAAAAGATTATTGCTTAATAAAAAGTAAAAAATTTTGGTTTTGGCTTTTAAATGTCTTGTTCAAGAAATTAAGTTTTGTTCCTATTTTTCACATTTAATAATAGCCATTTACATTTATTTAAGATAATTTATATCTGTTTCTTTTCATATGTAACTGTAATATTATAGTTTCATTGCTTAAATTTATATTTAAAGTAAACATGCATACTAATATTCAGATATTTGTTTATGGGTGTAGTTAGTAAAAGGCTAATGAAGCACTACAGTTCTATTTCATGGATAATATTTTAAATTTTACTTCCTCTTTAAATTTGTGTGAAATAAAGAAACACATATTCTAATGTTTAATAAATGCGATCGTTTTTTTGCCAACGAGTTTTAATACTACTCACATCTAAACTTGTGCTATGCACTTGTGTTTTTAAATTGTAAAAATTAAAAATATTGGAAGATTAGAAATATAATGGTGTCATAGCCAATCTTCTGGACATTTGAAAGAAATAAATTTATTTAAAATATCTCTTAAAACTTTTTATTTATGTATAGGAATTGAGAAAAAAATATAGCTGATTAGGCAAAAATATTCATTGCTTACATTGTAAAATTATTGAGATTTCAATGGAAATAAAGTACCAAATTAATCTTTTTTATCAAATCAGAAGTCAAATAGTATTCCTCTGTTAAATTTCTAAAATATATAGTTTTATGCATTTAAAAAGTAATTACATTTATGTATGAAACGTATTAGTAATCAATGCTGAAAAAAATTTAATTTGAGCTTTGTAAACTCTGAAGATAAAATTTTTTATTTTAAGATTTGTGTCAAATTCTATTTTTTATTATTTTAATTCGAGAAATTTAAATATGTAGTTTATTACAATTTTGTAAGCCACTTTAAAGTACTTCAATCATCACAACTTTTAAGAAAAATAAATCTTGTAAAATAGATAATCGTATTGCTTTGATATTGTAAATCAAAATCACTGCTTTCATTTTAAAAATTTAACTATTTCGTCTGTTTGTAAATCAAAAGAAGAAAGACAGATTTACACAAATGTGTTATTAAAATTTTTAATATTTCAAATTTTTGATTCGATATAATTTATCAAATTTGTATCATTTTTAGAAATCGCTTTGAACTCAGGATTGAAAATTATTTTTTTCTTGCGTAGTGTATATACAAAATTTATTCTCTACAATAATAAATTGCAGATACCTTTAATCCAAATGAATGAAATTCATATCCTGTTGATAAATGGAACTAAATTGATAATGACTGAACGGAGAATGGAATGAGATAAATTCCTGGGTGTTAGTTTCTCTGTCCTAAGTAAAACATCACAAATGTTTCAATTCTAAAATTTGATGAAACGGCGCTTGTGTGTGTGTGCTATTAATTTAAAGTGTAAATGATGTTGATTTTAAGTCCCTGTATAAATTTGCTTTATTCAGTGATTTTCGTAATTTAGACTAACACATTCCACTTTAAATTCTTCTCAAAAATGTTAGTATGTGTTTATATTTAAAACTGTCTTCTATAGGTAGTCGCTGGAAGTTGAGGAAATTATTTGTGGCATTTGTGATATCTTTCCTTCTTCTAGAATTTTTTTTTTTTTTTTTTAAACAAGAATAACGATTTTACTTGTCAATTTTTAGAAAAAAAGTATTGTTTTTATCCATTGTAATGTATACGGAAAGCCAATAGCAAATGTGTTGAAAAGTGAATGAAATGAATTCAGAATTATGTAATTAATAATTTCATAACTAAAGATAATTTTTCAAACGTTCCATATCTCATTCAGAGCTTGACAAAGGCATATAGGGCAGTTGACCCAGACCCCACATCAGAGGGCACCCCCAAACTAAACAGTTTATTTTACGCTGCCAATTGAATGGATTCGTTTGCTAAATCGAATGGAAAATTTGTTGTTGTGTTGCAGAGAGGGGGGCCTAAAGAATTTTTCCCCTGGGCCCCAATTAGATCTTGACCTTATTCGATTTGTTTTTAGTTTATCAACATATGCGAGATGTCATTCCGTGATGAGAGAAACAACGATTTGAACAAAGCTGAATAAATATTATGAAATAGTGTATATAAGCGTTGTTTTTCTAAATCGCAGTTACACCGACTTTCACAAGCTGTATGTTTTTCATTAGAAGTCACGGTAACTGGTTGATTACGTTCACTAAAATTAATGAAATGATAATCGCATAACCTCAACCATAAACTATTTTATTGATTCTTTAATATTCTTATATTAAACGAATAATTAATATTTTATTCAAAGGAAAATTGATATTTTATACAATGATATTAAAATAATCTTTGTTTATTGCTTTTTGACAACAAAAAATTTTTCGATTTTTTTAATTTTCAAAATTTAATTAATCTTTTATTTTTTTATTTTTGTTATTTTTAGCTATGTAATATCATTGTATTATGCCTCATTTATATTCGCTGTTTTTGGTAGATGAACCTTTATTTGCTCTTTTTCATGATTTTAAAATTGAAGATATTTTCAAAAGAGAAGTTGCCGACAAAAGAATGCTTGGTAACATAATTAATATATTTATTCATTGCATCAAAGGAGAGATTGAAATAAGTTTGTTTTTAAGATGCTTTGTGTAATTTAGGATGCAGAACAAAGAAAAATAGTTTAAACACATTCTAAATAACCTCCCATTCATTAACTTTGTAATAATAAGACTATTTTTTCTATAAACTTGGCGATTATTATTATTTTTAGTTTTTTTTTTAGATTAATAAAAATATTAAAAGGGAAATCATTAAAGCTTAAAATTTTGTTGAGTGTTAGACGAAATATTTTCTTTTTACAAATATGAAACTTTTATATCTTACAATGTTATATGTTGGAAAATTAAGATGGATTTTTGTATATTGCGAAAAATAAAATTAAACTAGCGAAAAATTTGTCTAAAATCTACCGATTCTTATAAGATTAAAAAAAAAAATTTAACCTAACTGAAAATTAATTTGAAAAAAATGAATGAAAATTTGAAAGAATGTAATATATGTTTAGATAGCATTCAATTTGCGTAATTATTTTAAATTTATTAAAATATGAAAAATAATTTTAAAAATTCGACAAATAAAATAATAAAATGTGGTTTTTTATTTATTTTTATTTTGTGACTTTTCTATAATTGAATGTGAATTTAATATTGAAAATAGAACTGAATTGGGTAAAATTTATATTGTACTCTAGATAAAATTAAATTTCATATACACAGTTATTTTTTAAAAATATGAAAATGTTTAAAAATTGCTTTTTTTCAGCAATATATTAATAAACACTTATTTATACTATTTTAAAACCAAAATCAAAATTTAATGTTCTCTTCTTTAAACAAAATTATACCTATTGCTATCCATTTATCTTGAACGCGGTATTTTAATATAAGAATTTCTTCTCTCTCTGTACTTTTTAAAAAATATATTTTTGCATTCTTATTTTTTTCCTTCTACAAAAATTTTTTTTATTATTATGAGAAATACATATCCTTGAACGCCTAAATTAATATGAATAAAAATTCTGATGAATTTTTAAAAAACAAATTATAATATAATGTAGGTTACAAAATAGCTAATAGGCATGTAAATTACATTATAGTTTATATTTTAATAACATTACCTACCATATATACTGTCTCCGAAAATATACAACTGAAAATATTTTAAAGCATCATTCTATAACTGAAAAACTCGCGTAAAAAAACTCATTATAAAACTAGCAATTTTAGCTAAATCCCCTAAAGAGAAGTTGATTGGAAATTATATAAGCACATTTGGGATAGAAAAGTAAAAAAGAGATTATAATTTTGTTTTTCCTTAAGCAGACAAAAACTGGAATCATCTTAGCAACAAGAAATGTTTGAAGTCACAAGTGGTAAAGTTTGGTATATATTATAAGGAATCGGTTCAATCTCATATCGTTTTTAATGGTGTTCCTTTATAACGCCAGTTATATAAAAAAATTCTGTCTTTCAGGCTAAGAATTATTTTTTTTATTAAATTTATTTGCAATTAACGAAAATTTATACTTTCGAAATTACTTAATCATATCTGTGAAATTTTCTTTAGTATAAATTTTCACATAAGCATTAATAAATAACTATATCAAATATAATATCAATAAATATCAAAGTCAAAATACCACTCGATTAATGGGAGGAGATATAAATGGATACGACAATTTTTTTTTTTTAACAAAACTATTAGCTGTATCCATTAACTTCACAATTTCTTCGCACCATTCGTTTCACAATTTTAATCTTGATTTATAATTTTTTAGTTAAACATTGTCTTTATTACAGACAATGTTCGTCCGAATGAAGCTTTTGGTTCAGACTATGAACATGGGGGAAAAAAACACTAGACAATTAAATAATCTGTATTCACTCACAGAAATACAAACTTGTATATAAGAATCGCTTAGAACGCACCACAATAATTAATATTGAAAAGAATGAATCTGTTTTTTCATTTTAAGAAAACTGCTATCATGTCTATTTTAACTTATCCACGTAAAGCTATTTTCCACTGATTTATTCGTTATTAAATTAAACAGCTTATTTATTATAGTTCCTTAGAGATAATGCCATACTGATAGTAAATCCTTACAAAATGAATCAAAGAGATTAAACAAAATGCATCACGAGAGTTTTCACTGGTGCTAAATTCCGTGGATCGATATCTGCGCCTGACTCAGCTTTCCTCTTTGAAATCGCCAATTTCAATCCGAAACTCTTATCACGAATGTTCAAAATGAGTGGTGTTGTTTCTCAAGGCGGTATGTGTCTATTGAAACGACACATACTCATGACCTTTCAAATAGATATACGTCCTGCAGAGGTCATTTCATTCTTGCTATTATGTGCTTATGTTGAGCATTGCTGTCCAACCTTCTAGAATCGGAGTTGGACCGAGCTCTCATTTAGTCACTGAGTAACATGTTTACATTTTTTACTATACACTCTTTTATAGTTAGTTTCGTCAATAAAGCATACAAATCAACTTTTTCTCTGATCTCAATGTCAGAGTCATTTATTTCAAAGTCAAAAGGCAGCTATTACTGACCTTTGAAAAACAAAAACCTATGCGAAACAAAACCAACGGTAATGGTAACCGTCTTGTAAGTAAGAGCATCTATTAATGGATTATTAATGGAATTAATTTTTTAAACATAAATATACATTTAGACAGTTCATGTCTATATTTAACATTCAAGTCTTTAAATATTGAAAATACCTATATAGAATTATATAATCATTTTTTTTCTTAATATATAATCTTAATAGTTTAAATTTAAAGAAATATTTAATAAGGATTTGTTAAAATTAGTCAAATAATATTATTTTTAAGAATTAAATTCAAAATTTGGTTACTTAGCGTGAGCTGAATATCAATATTTTAATAAGATTTTTTAAAACTTACGCTTAGCTTTAATCTTTGTCTGAAAATTCGACTGAATAAAAATTGATATTTTATATAGTTAGTGAAATTAAAAATTTGATTCATAAGTTAGTGCAATTTTTGAATTGAAACTAGGTTTTCGCTGTATCTATTTAAGTTTTTCATCTCCTTTCGATAGTTTTTTTTTTCTCTTCAATGAAAATAGGATAGAATAAATATTGAAAGTGGAATTTTTTACATTTGCATTATAGTATTCAAACTACGATGTAAAATAATAGTTTAACTCTAAATAACTTTACAACATGGCGCTAAAAGCTGGAAAGTAATAAAGAATCTGTATTTTTATTTATCGGAACATAAAATCTATCGTTACGAGCTGAATGACGTGAAAAATATTTTATTGAGGGCTGATTAAAACTTGTCTTAAAAATGCTTTGTTTATTATTTCTGTCTTAAATAGAAAGTATTATATTCAACCGAGATTCATACTACTGAATTTTATGAAAAACATTAATGAATTATTTAGATTTATCATGACTTTTGAAATTATTTTCTGATAACATTCTTATTTAGATTAAAGTCTTCCAATAAAGAAATGTGCTTTTTTTATATTGCTTAAGTATTGAAACTTATATATTTCAAAGAAGGCATAAACTCCAAAAAATTAAGCGATTATTATTGTATCATTTGCGATTTTTCCTGGGGCATTATTTCCACATCAATATTTGTAACTTAAAAGGTAAGTGAAAAAAAATTCTTTGGAGATGACAACGATTACAAATGATTCTCATGACTTTTTTGGTAAAAGTCAGATACCCTTTGATTCTTTGGTAATTTTTTTTACGCCTAGAAGGAGCCAAAATATGACTAATAAGATGGCTGCTACTCAAAAGCTATACAAAGATAGGTTTATCAAAAATTAAATTTCATTGCCAATATATACCTCCAAACGAAGAAATACCCGAATCTTCACTGAACCCGTTTATTTTTATGCGATTATTTGGCTGGAATTATCCTCGGATATCACTTATAAAATATATAATGCACAAATGACAAAATTATAATTAACAAATGTTAGGTTTGCCATAAAAAGTCTCAATATGTTTTTAGTCGTAAATTATTTCTTAATGGAAAATATGATTAAATTCATTTTATAACTCTGTGCACCATTTTTCATTAATTTTAACTCATATATATATATATTTGCTTAGATTGAAAAAACGTATTCACTTCCATGCGTGATTCTCTTAATTTCAAATTTATAGAAACTTTACATAAATATAATTATACTACGTAATCAGGCTCGATTGGTAAAAATATAATTCTAAATGGCTTTTTATACACACACATATGTATATCTTGGAATACGCAATGTATAAAAGGAAAATTAAGCTAAAAATAGGTCTACATTTTATTATAAAAAAATCAAATGATTTTCCCAATTATTTATGTAAATCATTATAGTGATTTACACATTTATAGTGATTTACATAAATAATTGAGGAAATCATTTGATTTTTTTCCATTATATACATGTATATTATAATTATATTCTAATGATCCATTTACAATTTCATAATTTTCTTGGGTCATTGGATCCTTTAATTGGTTGAATGAAATGTACTTTGTTTAATAGTTTTTAGACACAGCCTGCAATTTTCAATAACACAGTTTTAAGATTATTTAAAAATGTTCACTTCGAAAATTGTGGCAAAAATAGGACATTATGATAATTATTATTGCTGATGTGTTGTTTGGAAACAACAATGAGAACAATACTAAGTAAACTGAAAATTTTTCATTGACAATAAAAATGTAAAAATTGTGCATCAAAATTAAAAAAAATCATTCGAACACCATACGTCATAAAAATTTACTAATAAACTTTCAAATTTATGTCCACATTTCATTTGCAGTGCACTCAAAATTTTCACATAAATATCCACCTATGCTGCAAAGATAATTGTGAGCCAACTGATGGATTTGTTTGGTAAACAAGAGAATTTAGATGTCAAAATTAATGCTTGCTAAAAATACACATTAAAGGAGAAAACCGGTGAAATTTCATTGTTTCTTCGAATGCTTAGAATTTTCTACCTTCCATTTAAAACTCCTTTTCAGGAAATAATAAAGTGCCGACCATGTTTCTAAGAATGGAATCAAGTTTCTCAACAGTCATTAAGTTCAAACAATTTTGATAGGAGTTAAAACTTTTCCAAACTTGAAAACTGCAGCAATTTTACCTAACTCATTGCATATTCATAAAACTTGCATTTTTGGGATTTAAAGTTTTTCATGAGATACAATCATGGATTTTTCCCAAAAGATTATCTTTTGGGTAATTAAAAATTAAGTTTTATGGATTTTTATTACTTGTTATTTAATATTTTTAAAAATATTTTGATGTCTATGTCCTTATTGGACTAGTTTCGAAATTATTCTCACATAAAGCAAAGAGAGAGAGAGAGAGAGTTCACAAAATATGTAACAAGTAGATATATCCGAATGTACAAAATGGTTAATATATATAAATTCCTAGCAATACTAAAAGTCTCTAAGCTTTGAAATACGGTTAAATGAACTCGAGTCACAAAATCATAAGTTATATTTTTCTTTTTCTCTTCAATTTATTAATACAAAATTTGGCCTTTCACAAATCTATTTATTTATATTTTTTGCACACTAAAATATCTGGTTTAAGGCACCTTACACAAATCACTATAAACATTAAAGCCACCTCTCAAAAAATTAATTACGAAAATTGTAGAGTTGAAACCAAAGCTCAATTACTGCACGCACGCACACACACACACACACCTGTTAATAAAAAGACAAAATGACTCTAGCAGAATAGTTCTAAGATTAACATTTGTAAACTCTCAAAATTGACTGATTCGAATCAAGATTCCGCAACCAAAAGCGACGAATAGAATTGTTAGTTCTCAAAACACAAGGTTCTGACAATATTCATTAGATATAGAATAAAGATCAATAAATCAACAGATTTGTCTATATATATTTTTATATAATTTTCAAACCTTTATGAACTAATTTAAAGATCATAGCAGCTATCATTATTTAAGGAATACTTATTTTAAATTCCGACCTATAATACGCACAATTATTTTGCAACGTAAATGATGTTCATCATCTATTGTTCAGATTGACAAAAAGTAAACTTTTCATTTCCTTAAATAATTCAACTTTTATGGAAAATAAAGTATTAAACTATACTTTTTCTTTGATATAAAATCAATTTTAGATAAATTAAAATAAATTTTTTGCTTTTCCAGTACGAAAACAATCAGCTTTCTTTTGTAAATCTAAAACTTTCAAACTACCATATTAATTTTTTTGAGTTAAAGGGAAAATATTTAAGTTTTGAAATATCTGATAAAATGGTTTCACGCAATACTTTATAAAAAGAAAAACTTATCTCTTATTATTATTATATATATATATGCACACATATATCATTTTTAATATCCTCTTATATATATTACCTATGGTTAAAATAATGTAAATATTTTAATGATAAGTAAAATATCAAGGTGTTTGTTTTGATGACTAAGCGCATTCCCTGAGCAGATGGTGATGACGTAAGTTTGCATGACATATTATTTCGGTTCTGATTTTCTAGATACATATATGTTATTCAATTATTCGACTTTTATGAAATTCGATTGCACCTTTGGCTATTAAAGCAAGTATTCATTTAACATGATGTTGAATAAACCACACTTCGGAAGTCATCCACCTTCAAAACCCTCAAGAGGAACATCTTTACAATCTAAATGATATCAGACTCTGATGTATGTGGGAGCACAACCCGCATGTTTCTCAAGCTGCAATAAACGTCGAATCGTTGGGTGTTCATACTTGCAGATGTGCTCTGATTTTTGTCATCGCATGGGAAAATGTGATATAATCCATCACCACCAAGCGGATGTGGTAAATGTCGTCCCATAATGGCATCACTTTGTATAACCCACTTTCATGGCCCATTTCAAAAGGTGACCTTGCAGTCAGAGCGAGAGATAATTTCAAGATATATGAAAGTGCGCACCAAAGAGGCCGATCTCGAGGTATTCTGTTTTAGTTTCACAGACATTTATTCCATCGAATTCTCTCACGATTGTTATATTCGCTTAATCTTTGAAACTTAGAATTTAAATCGTCTGTAATAACTATTTTAAAACACTTATCTGTGTAAAAATATCTTATTGATATGTGATTATATCCTGATGAAGATTATTTTTTACGAAGTTTTTTTTTTTTACAATCACTAAATATTAATATGAAGATCTACACATGCAATTTCTTATTGCATAAACAATTTTTCAACAAACCTCAAATAATTTATCCCATATTGCCTGAAAGTCAATAGCATTCTGGGAGTATATTTTCATAATATAATTTGTTTAATTCTCTTTATTCAAATATTTACCTTCTAAATTATTAACTTAAAACTCTAAATTCTCTGTAGATGAAGCCATTTAAAATATTGGGATTTAATAAGTTTAGTAACTTTTTATAAGCAAATATTTACATAAATAGTTGTTTGTTTTTTCAAACTTTGAAATACTTAAAAACCTTATTTCTTCGTAATGGCTGGTGGCACTTAGAAAATATCTATTTATCGCTGCAAGGGAGAATATGATAGCATGTTATACGGTGGGTGTGCTATCTTCGTCCCATTAAAGAATACACGCAGAGAAAGGAATATCAATGACGAAACCAAAATTCGAACCCGGGACCTATTGCTTTGAAGTTAGAGACGCTAACTACTCCGCCATCGGTCATCATATTTAAGAGCTCTTTAGATGCATTTGATATTTCTTTCAAATGAAAATAAGAGAAAATAAAGTTATTTAAGTAAATCGTTGATTAAGTTTTCTTTTTCACTTGAAAAAGCAATAATCAATGACTATTGTAAATATTAGAATACTGTTTTGACAACACATGTGGAACATTGTTTAACATCTTTTTCACCTCTTGTGGATCTGGGTTTGAATCTCATAAGGAGGGCATTCCTTAATTTTGTACTTCAGATTGTTTTCGAAGTTTTCTTTGAGAATTTTCCATAGATTGATTGATTGTTTGTCGCTCAACGGTCATTTTTTGCACACGAGGGCTAACTAGACCGGGACCTACGGTTTAAAGTGGATTCCGAACCACTACAAACATCCATGCCGTAGGTGGGATTCGAACACACGAACTGTTGAACCGAAGGCAAGAGCGCTAACCATTCGGCTGCCAGCTCGGCAGAATTTTCCATAGATTTCACTTCAGATTATTAACAGCAAATTTTGAAGTTCTAAGTTATAGTAATATAGAAACTACTGCCAAATAGAGTCATGGCTCAAAATATTACGCTTGAATGTTTTAAGAGAAAGCTAATACAGTTGCAATAAATTTAAAAAAAAAGCACTGCAAAAAGTAATAAAAATATTTAGATAATTAACATGTGAGCTTCATTAGTTATTTATTTTTTTAATTAAAATATATTTCACAACATAGAATTAAAAAGTTTGATAACTTGCGAGCGCACACACGCACGCACGCACGCACGCACGCACGCACACACACACACGCACGCACACGCACGCACACGCACGCACGCACACGCACGCACGCACGCACGCACTTAAACTTTAAATAATAATTCAGGACACGCGTATAACGTTCGGAATACCGCTTTGAAATCAAAAGACTGAATGTAAGAAATATACGATACTAAATGTATGTTCCCCCCCCCCTCCTTCTCTCATATTATATTAGTCTTTGATACTTAATTTCATTATTTATTTTAAGCATACTTTACGTTTTAAATTTATATTAATGGTTTGGATTTCAAATCAGAAAAAATTCACAAAGCTGTGTGTAATTTGGAATAGTATATAGTTAAATAATATATATATATATATTAGCAAGAGCATAATAAAATTGAACTGACAAAAGCCTCTTCAAATTTCAATCCGGTAAATTTTATCAACTGATCTATTTACCGAATGCTTATAAATAAAAGTAAAGTAAGAACACCATGGTAGCTTAGTGGTTAAGGCATCGGCCTTCCGTTTGAAAGAGTGGGATTTGATTCCAAATGTCGCCAAAGACTCAGCGAGTACATGCGATATACGTGCTCGATGAATTTGTGGAATCGAAGGTTCAGTGGTCGGTCGTTGAGCAGTTACCATGGGTGTAATGGTCTGGAGAAAATTTCCTCTCCCTTCATATCAATGTTAAAATTGAGGTAGTGACTCCTCTGCTGGCACCATCTATCGGAGATGTTTAAAGAAAAATCGTACTTACACCTCGTGCTGTTCTGGTTAAGCGAAAGATTCACCCTACTGACTTAAATTCGCATAACCAATGGCATAGTGAGGTTGGCTTGTCCAAGTAACCCCAACAAGTACATTTCAATGTGCCAAGCATTATATTATCTGTCTCTAAAGTCGGTGGCATGACAGCCCATATGGAGGCCAAGGTCTATATTACTCTGACCCAGTTTTCCTGACCCAGGGCCCTGGGGTCCAAAATACTTGTGCCGGTTATGTGTTAAGCCCAACGTGAAACCTCAGTGTGTAGTTTCCCACCATGCCTGGTACTCAATTTTATCGATCCACAGGAGGGAGGAAAAACTGAGTTTTCATATCTATCAGAGATGTTTTATTTATGTGAAATATATCAGTCTTATATGCTGAACAAAAACTTGAGATGAAATAAGAGATGCATTAAAACTTAGTTCACTTAAAATTAATCAAAGTATGTTCAATAGGTGCACTGTTAAATGAAAAATAATTGTTTAACATACATATGATAGTATAATATCTTGGTGATGAAGAATATATTCTGCATTGTTTCAACAAGTTTTTCATGGTCAAATTTCCTTCAAATGACTTTTGACTTCTCTTTTACAATAGCTGTTTTCTCAGAAGATTTTATTATTATTTGTGAAACCATAGCTTATGATATTCGATCTACTTCTAGTATGGGAACCCTCAATGAGATAGCACTATCTTGATGACATCCTTCAATACCACTTGAATTTTTTTAAATAGTCTTCTAAGAGCAGTTCTCCAGTTAAAAAATTAACGTACACGGCTCTTTGTGCCATATTCAGGTTTTTCTGTAGTCGGCATGTGGGACATTCTGAAACACCAAATATTACTCATTTGACATTTTGTATGATATGAAGAGAAATACTGAAGATATTTAAATCTACAGCATTAGACGTTTATACAGTTTAATACCATAACATGTTGTGACATGTAATGCAAAAGAAGGTAGCACAATGCGCTATCTAAATTGTACTGTATTTGTTTAACTGTACATGAGGTATTTAACAATAAGAGTAAAAAAATATAAATCAAGCGAATTTCACATTTTCTCAATCAAGTGCATAACTAATCTTTATCGTTTTGGTCGTTAAATTTCATTTCAGTCTGAGTTTTAGTGTGATTATATATGAGTGATATGATGCACATAAATATGTATATTTTCTTTGAACATTCTATACCTTCAGTTGCAAGATAATGAAAAAGATGTATTAAAAATTATTTGGGGCGCGTAAGAGTTCATATATTTCTCTTAACATCTTTAGATTCCACTAATAAAAATTATAAAATAATAACTTTCATGAAAATGGTCATGAATAATTTCATGGATGCTATGAATATTTTCATGACATATTTTATGAATTATTGCCATATTTCATGCAATAAAAGATTAATTTTTATGTCTGGTTTGATAATGCATTGTCTTTTACTTGATAAGAGTACGTGGCTATTATCATTTTCAAGAAAATAGGATTGGCAACATTTATGCTACTTAATCAGCTTTATTTGGCGGACGTTTATCACAATTAAATTTTATAATTCAATAGTTGTCAGTATTTACTGCACTGCATAAGGAACACTTTTTATAACCTTAAATGAATTCTTCTAGAATATTTTAAACATTAATAGATAACATTAATTATAAATAATACTAATAACATAAAATAATATGTTTATTATTGTAAATAATAATAATATATGTGTTTATTATTATAAAATAATAATAATCAACATTAATAGATGACATTTAATGCTAAACATTTACGTATTTCTTGTTGCCAATTCTGATCAAAATATGATTGAGGATTTTTAGCTCTGTTATTTATATCACTTATAGACGTCTTCTATTGGTATCAAACCTACGAGCCACTGAATTTAAGGATCATAGTTTTGTTCATTCAGCATCAGATACAGTTCTTATTAAGATGTAGTACCAATCATGTTTGATGATTGATTGATTGATGATTCTTTTGATGATTTCCCATATGCAGATTATGCATGTGTTTAAAAGATATAAGTATCAAGTATGACTGTACTACTGTATTCTACGCTTATCAATTTTTGTTGTTTGTTTTCAGTAAAGGCTTTCATTATTTAATAACTATTAGAATTTTAAGTATGGACTTCTAAAAATGTAATGTACTCTAATTTATAGCTAAACATGAAATACAAGTACACTTACTAAAATAAAATCAAACTTATTGCATTATTTTCAACTCAGTAAGCAAAACTTCATTAGGGAAATATTCCATTCTTTAAAACATGGGTTTCTTAAAGAAAAACGAAAACATGTTTTCACCGCTTGTATTATTATTTTGCTCAAATCCATGGCAACTACAAATTCATTAAATGAAACAATCAACTCTATTTTGAAGTCATGGTTGAATGCTTTATCGTGAATGTTCATTCGATTATTTATTAAGAGTTTGACGTTTAAATTGTCCAATTGTCATATTATATAACGTTAAACACTTACATTAATCATTCTTTTAGCTTAAAACAAAAATCATTAATAATAAATCTGAATAAAAGGAATTTTTAGAATTACATAAGAAAACGAAATTAACATAATTAGTCACTGAATACACAGGCTTTTGTTATGAATTGAAACATTTATTCACTGTCACGGCAAGATTAAATTTACATTGTTTTCAAAACAGGACTGGTGATATTCTTTACGCGGCCCTATAGTTTTTTATTCATCTCAAAACTTCTGATAGGGAAAACTTGTAACAGCTTGACTTGAGGGTAACGTATTCAATTTAAACTTTTAACGGATAAGCGATACACTAAAAAATACTTGGGAAAATATGTTTGTGCGAACAAAATAATGAGATTTATTTTTTCCATAAAAAATCATTTAAAATATATAGAAAACTATTACAAAAATATTCATTTTTGTGATAAGTATTAATTTCTGAGATAAGATAACACATGAGGGCTTTTGGTAGCATTCACTACGTGTCACACTGAAAGACTCCATGGATAGCAATTCAATTCCATAGATAGCATATTTAAGAGCCATGCTCAGTTACTGCTATTAACTTAACTGTCGCTCTCCTCTTAAGTTTGAAAATTAGCCGGCTTACAGATCAAAGATGATTTTAAGTTACTATAAACACCCTAAGGTAAAATTAGAACTCACGAACTAAAGAACTAAGAGACACAAAATGATAATCATTCAGTTGCCAGCTTGGCGTGTCATAAGGGAAAAATATGTGAAAACTTCCTTTTAATAGTCGCTAGGATCGAACTTGAAACCTTTAGTATTATAAACGTAATTTTAATGTTATCCCATAGGGAGTCTTTGTCATATTTCTTCTCAGAGAATAAATATAATAAATGGGATATTTCACACACATATATTTTTACCTTAAATTTCAAAAGAAATGTTTCTAATACTTTTTCCAAACATTTTACGTTTTGTAAGAAATAATTGGCTGCCGAGGTTTAAAATAAATGAATTTTGAAGCATATTGATATTAATCAATATAATCATATTTCTAATTCTTTTGAATTTTATAAGGTTTTACTCCAATCCATGTAATTTCTTCCATACATATCAATAAAACTTTTTTTTCATGTTTTCCTAGTGTTAATTAACATTTCTTACTTATATGTATCCAATAATAAATAATCGAGATTTTATTTCGAAAAAATTATATATTAAATAATCGGTTATAAACTTTTAACACTGAAAATTTCTAAAATTGCAATGTTCATTACGTCTATAATAGAAGTAGTATTTATTTTGTGTCACAAAATATTTATCGGGTATTGAACTGATAAAATAGCTAGAAACCATCTGGCCACAATACACGAACAAAATGTTTTATTTATTTTGTAAAGTATGAATGAACTCTAAAAACTGATAAAGCTGGTTGTTAAACACACTTTTTTGTATTCAAATTTCTTAGGCAACAAAACCAAAAATTAAACCCGTTTAACAAATTATTTAAATAATATTATGTCAAAAAATATTTTATTCTTCCTTCTTTTGAGCTAGTATCTGAATGAATAGAACTCTGACTATCGCTTTATTGTTGGATTCCTAAATTTAGTAAGCAATCCAATTATATATATATATATATATATATATATATATATATATAATTTTATGTTTTCATCATATTTGTTGAAATTTCGATAGTGTTGAGGGTACACACAGCATATTTAAGGAATATTATAAAGCCCAAGAGAGAGAGAGAGAGAGAGAGAGAGCACTTGAGAAAATCGGAAAGGATATTTTATTAAGAACGTAAAAGATAGCATTTTCAAAAATAACTAACATTAATAACATACAAATTGGCGACAAAGATCACTATAGTTTCAGTTTTACTTAATAATATTCAAGATGAACTGTCCGTTAAGTGAAAATTACAAATATTTATTTAGTTAATTACCTAAATTTATATACATATACATTATACATACATACATCCATATATATATATATATCTGTGAGTGTGTGTGTGTGATATCATTCTTATGTTAAAAAAAATAAAAAATAATAATTCGGGCTTGATTTTTACAAATTGAGGCAACATGAATTTCATAAACTTTAGTTGGAGTACATTAAATTGCATTAAAAAGCATTTTATAAATCTAATTTTTATAAAACTCTCTAAAAATGAACACAAAATTTTATAATTTTTATTCGAAAAGTTCTATTTCCAAGTTCCTTGGTGGTAAATTATATCATCTTCATAATATTGCTGAAAAAACTACGATTAAATAAATTGTTTTAACTTTTTTTATAAAATGGAGTGTGATATAAATTTAAAAAAAAGTTCTCACATTGTTGTTAAATTTTCTGAAATTCACAAGTAAAAAAATAAGTTAATAGGACAAAAGTCATAAATGTATAAGTCACGGATTTTATCTAATAAGATTATGATATTATCTAATTTACTTTGAAATTTGAAAAGATTACTTTTGAGGAACTATTAGGATTAAGTAATCTTAAAAATTGCAGTTTCTCTCAAGAAATCTAAAAAGAAAATTCCTTCTTTTTATTCTACTTTTAATGGCAAGACTATTTTTTTCAATTCTACTTTCAGGTTTCTTGACAAGTGTCTATAAACGAGTCTTCTTGGGCGTCACACGAGTTCTTCACAGTGAATTGTATTTGTTCATAAAAGTACAATATTCTCTCAAGACACAGTTTGAAAGAAGAAAAAAAAAAGGATGTGATTTTAATCTTTATATTTAACCCAAAACCTATTAGGATGATAGATTTTACTGGAACAATGAACTCTCAGAATTTAATTCTAAATCAACCTGTTGATTTGATTTATACTGTTTGAAGAGGAAAACAATCCTGGTTAGGTAATTCTCTTCAAATTTTCTTAATTTCAAGACATCGTAATTTCTTTGTAGTTCAAAGTTGTGAAGAATCATTAATGTTTATAGGATAAACAAGAGATTACAATAGCTTGTTATGATTTAATGCAATAATGTGTGCATTAATACAGTTATGGAAGTACAGCCTATACATTCTAAAAATATTCCTTATAAACCTTCAACAAGACCTTAAGAAATGAATAAAGTTCTCGTTGTAAGACGATTTTGACTAAAAGAAAATATCTAATATTTAGGTATTTTAAACAAAATTAATAAGATTATGTACTCATACATTGCAATACATAGCTATTTACCCTTTGCTAAATCATGGCAAAGATGTCAAATTTCGGAAAAAGAATTATTGATTAGTATTACAATTACCACGTCTTGTGTCGCAAATGAGTGGACACTCAGTTCGGTTGAGTTTGGCGAGCTCAATGAGCTACTGAGCTAGGTGGAATCTGAAGAAAATTATATATTTCTTCATCAGCTACTCATCATTACCTTTTTTCTAGCTTTAAAGAAGACCTTAAAAAATTTGATCCACATTTATGTTTTTCAAGATTTGAAATCACGATCTGTGGTTGGGTTGGTTGGTTGAGTTTTATGGCGCAAGGTCCAAATAAGGACAAGCTAAGCCAAGATCTGTTGTTTGGAAAATAAAACAAAAACAGTTGTAAAACATGGGTTATTAAAGAATGTCGGATGACTGGGAATGAATCAAGTAATCTAAATACCATTGCTTAAATTTAGATTGGTTAATTGTAATAAACAACCTAAGAAATTACACGCTGAACAAATGTTGCTGATTAAATCTGCCTTACAATCAGTTATAGCTGAATTTAATTACTTTAAATTTTAACAGGATTAAAGAAAATGTCAACATATAAACCGTGTTTCATTTTCAGACTTTTCTTTCATATGTCTAAAATATAGTTAAGATCCAGGTTTAACGTGAACAATCCTTACTAGTATTATAATTTTAATTCTTTCAAAAAGGAATTAAAATGAAAACCTGAATCAATTGTTAAGAGTGGTGAAAAAAAAGAAACGATTAATGAAAAACGACTTTAATTTGTTATGTCGTGTTTCTTACAAGTTTCTTTGATATTGTAGGAAGATGATTACTCAATAAGCTTTCGTGTTATGAAATAAAATTGAGGATATTTTTCGATTATATCTCTTAAAAGACATAAGTACTGCCTGACTTTCAAGAAATTGCGTTTTCTTTGATTTAATCATGATATTTATGCTATTTGAGTTTATTAGAAAGTACTTGAGCGATATTAATAATAGAGAAACTACTTAAATGTACGTTTATTAAGAATTTGTGTCAAATATATTTGTTAAATTTTTTTTTCTTATATGTTTTGTTGAAATTCCAGAATTTCATTTTACCTTTCTTTTTAGCCGACGAAAATTTGTTCAACAGAGCAAAATGCTATATTTCTATCAATAAACAATCTTAAGAAATGAATTTGAATTCATTAATGAAAATTTTCATTTCTTATTTTCAAAATTCGAGGCACTTTAATTTACAAATAATTTAATTCCAGATTCTAGTTTTCTTACAGAAATAATTACTCAGTTTTTACTTTTCGATACAAAAAATTTCTCAGTCAGTTGCAGGAAAGTTAATTAATCATATTTCATAAGACGAAATTTACTTTTTATTTAATGAAGTTATTATCTAATTTTATGTAAGTCTGGTATAGTTTCTCTGAGAATGAAATTCGTCAACCTTAATTTTTGTGTTAATTTTATTCTAATTTTTTAAAGGGTGACTAAATTTGTATGTCCCTCAATGATCACTGTTTGCGCACGAGGGTTAACATTAAAAAATGGATTTTGAATCCCAACAAACATCGAAACCCGTGTGGGATTCCAATACTAGAACTGTTGAACCAAAAGACAGCTCTAACCATTCGGCTGCCATATCGGCTTTTATAAAAGATAATTCAATTTAAAATGAAGATCCACTGATTTTCTTAAAATCGTGCTAAGAATTACATAAAAAATATGATGCATTTTGTCACCAAATTAATTTTCCAATATTATGGATAATTTCAATTTAGCTACATTGAGAATTCTACATTCAATTTGTTTATTACAGATGAAATAGGAGAAAATATGACATAATTTAGTGTTTTAATGAAGTTTCTTTAATTCTTATTTA